>BQNB010021151.1:0-64592 GCA_026074375.1 Tanacetum coccineum | reverse complement strand
CTTTAACCTTGAACTCTCCATCTCCCGACAAATCACAAGTCCACCTATCTTTGGAAGACGAGAGGACAACCGAGTTCATTGTTGGTCTTGCTTTCGAGATTAATTAAAAAATAGTCAAATTGCCGAAGTATCAATCGAACTTATTCAATAAAATTGAGTTTGCTTGCTAGCTTTTGTAACCATTATCTTAATTTAAAAGTTTTACAAATTTAATCTAGATGTTAGTAAAATTTTCGTGTGATTTGGAAGATTTGTTCTCATTTGCTCTTTAGATTAGCTTTCGAGAATTTAGGAATAGAGAGGCTTATTTGGTCTAGTTAATTTAGTGCCTTAACTTCGATTTACTATTGGACCGTATGGGGATATTATAATACATACATTTTGCATTGTACAGTAGAAGCTACAGTGCTTCTACTGTACAATGGTTTGGGCCTTGGGCTTGGGCTCCCACTGTGAGTGCTTCTACTGTACAATGGTTTGGGCCTGGGCTCTCACTTTGGGCCGGCCCAATTAATTTTTTTTTTAATTTTTGGCACAAAATAGGGGGAAAAAATATTACAAAAGTACCGATTCAACTTTAAAATAATCGACATAGTCACAAACGTACAACTTTATATTGCATTAAACACATGAGGCCCAACACATAAGCTCATATAAAAAAAACAAACTATTAAACATGAGACAAAAAAAAATTCGCAAAAAAAAAAGTATAAATTTTTTTTTGCCGCCCCGCAACAACGCGCGGGACATAAACTCATATAAGGAAAAAAAAACAAATTATTAAACATGATACCGAAAAAATAAACCCGCACTATTAAACATGAGACCGAAAAATAAACCTGCACAAAAAAAACATATAACCAAAGAAAGAAACCTTTAAACATGAGGCCCAACATATAAGGCCATATAAGAAAAAAACAAACTATTAAACATGAGACCGAAAAAATAAACCCGCACAAAAATAAAAAAAATTATATAATAATAATAACAATGGTCCGCAACAACGCGCGAAAAATTAACGTCCCGCAGCAACGCGCGGGTAATCCTGCTTGTTATATACTAAAGAGCGTTACGCGTTACAAAAACGACCAACACATGTGTCGTTTTGTAGTTGGGCTAACTTAAGCCTGATGAGGTTGGTCCAGGTCCAGCAGGCGTGTTTTTTTAAGTTAGTGATTGAGTGATAACAAATATCTCACAAATTCTAGATATCTCTCATCTTCTCCAAATCTCCACCGTTCCATCAAGACCTTTTGTTTGTAAAACTTTAATCCGATTTTGATGGTGGATGGTTTGGCTTGAATAAAGACCAGGTCTGGTTATTTTTTTTACCCATAAAATCTCTAAGATGGTTTGCAATATTTTTATTAACCCTAATTGCTCTGAAGATTTTTGATAATTTTTCTATTTTTTTATGGATTTGTTAAATGTAATGTGTGTTTTTTTTTATTGTTAGGCTTTTCGAGGAATTGGGTTCGGATCAATAGCCTGTTGCGCCCCGTTGCCAATGTCACTGTAACCACAGTGCACACAAGCTACACTAGAATTTAAAGTCATTGTATAAAGTTGAGGTAAAGTTTTCATTTATAATGGTTTTTATCATTTTGGCTGTTTTTTGTTTACAGATTTAAGGTATATCTTTTGTTATAGGAAGAAAGATGCGCACGATAAACGGGGAAACCGGGGGGATGTCGGGGTAATAGGGTTTTGGTATTCATGGATCAGTATGTAATGCTTCCGGTTTCATTGCGTTGTGTCTTTTTCAATAGCAATTTTATAATGATGATAACGTTATCTTGATGATATATATAGGGGTTTTTAGAAAATTATGTAGTGGTCCTTTCTGTTATAGTCCGAGATAGTTCCTGGTCTATTTCTGTTAAGGCGTCGCCGTTCGTCGATTGAAGTGGAAAATGCTTTGGATAATTTGTTTACATTATGCTTTTTTGTAATATAATCGAGTCGAGGTTAAAGGGCTTTCTTAAAGCGGACTTTTCACATTGAGTGTTAATTGACTTTTGTTATGTGGAGGTAGTTGTCGCAAAAGTAGTCTTGTGAGTTTGTGTGGTTAGATGCATCAAAACCTATCACACGTCGGACACGTCAATTCTTCCATATTTCATAACAATAAATCCTTCTCACAAGCGAGCTTAACTAAGGAAATCACGCTAAACATAACCCTTCTTACCTTCATGACTGCCTAGGTTTGCATTAAACTGCTTACATACTTCGCTTTTGTTCTGGTTACTTGAAACATTTTCTCATTTGTCAGGTTTATTTTCAACTTTTAATATATTCCAACTAAATTTTTTTCTTTTTTTTTTTTTTTTAGAGTTTTACGCAACTTTAGTTCGTTTGTAGTTTTTTATCCTTATAGTATATATTAGCGTGACGTAACTATAAATCAATGATTTCTCTATGTAATCGGGGCACCCAAACAAAGGTTTGCTTCGATCATCTTAGCATCGTGTGAGAAGGAGTGTGGAGGTGTATATATATTTATAATCTGGTCTTAATTGATTGGTGGCGATGGTTACGTAATAAGCCTGTTTCGTTTCGAAATAAATGTACAATTCGGTGTACCGGAAGCACCGTTTCCTTCCTCAGCTTAAACATAAAAATACGCCCAGTTTTATACCAATATCTCAAAATTTAATTATTTTTCTCACCTATATCAACTAAGAACCGGATCTATACATTTACCCTTGAATTAAATCCTTTCATCTTTTATGTAAAATCCCTTTTTTACAACTTGTAGAACATTACAACTTAATGTACCTTAAGCTCAAGTTACTAAAGATTGGCATGTCAAGGGTACCTCTTGTGTCCTTGTGCCGTGGGATTCACCTAGGGAGGAGGAGAGGTCTTTGACCTTGTCCTTTTACCACTTATACATCCATGGTTTAGGTTTAAGGTGGTTTACTAGTTTCCTAAGTTCTATATAATGGAAGCCTTAAGCCCTTATTACTCTTTCACTTCCATTCAAGAAAAACCAAAGCATAAAACCCTCTCTTTGTGCCTAAAACTCACGGCACACCTTTGTCTTTTAGGGTTTCATTTTTCTTTTGCATCCAAGGTATTCCAAGCATTCAAGTGTTCATCCTAAGCTAATCCTAGATACTCAGGTGTTGGGTAGCTTGGATTAGTGGTTTAAAAAGGCATTTATCAAGAAAAATATTTCGGGTTTTTCTTGATTAGGGTTTTGGTTTTATAAGGCTTGATTGTGGTTTAGATCTCGTGTTCATCATCCTACTTGATTCCTATAAGGGTCCTAATTTAAAGTTTTCAATTACTCGTTTATCTAATTTCCTATTGTTTTCCTATTTGTTGAAAATACGTTAATTCACCACTAGTATTTCATTTTAAGTTATATAAAGTATATGGGTTGTTTTCATATGGCACAAAGGACATGGACAATTATGGACTAAAATTACATGTGAAATATACGTCAACACTTGGTAAAAATTAATGCGTGTGCAGGTTCCTAATAAAAATGATTGGTAACTACTTGTTTAATTAGAAACCTAAATTATGTCTTTATGTATATTTTTGAAAATTCGAACTATTAAATTATTATGTTTTATTATTTTATTAAAAAAGTTACTCTTTATAAGGATCTGTAGAGCATTTAAGGACCAGTCGAAAAAAAAAAAAACGGATTATATCGAACACCTAGTACGAGATGTATACAAGTTATATTATTATTAACTTTATAAAAATTAATTTATATTAAACTGTGAGAATGAAACTGTAAAAACGTTACTGTTCCTCTCAGGGGTATAAATTAGTATAAATTTAATATTTTGATATTTTCCTTAATACGAACCCACGGACTTGATAAAGAAACTCGAAAAACTAAAAAAAACGGAATTATAACGAATTTGTTACGTTTGTTGACTCTAATAGATTATATTTAAGGCCTATAATAATATGTTTATAAATCTGGTGATGAATAGTAAATTACTACTGTTCTTCAGGGATGGGTATTGGGTTGAAAGTGTTCGCTGCGCTTGTTCCATCCTCTCCTCCCCGGTTTCCTGTTGGTTTCGTTTTGTTCCCGTTGGTCTGTTGTTGTTGAGGAGAGCATAAATTTATAAAATTTAAATCCCTGATGAACAGTAGTATTTACTATTCACAGCAGTTTATAAAAATATTTTTATAGAATTAAATATATATATATCTTGTAAACTACGTAACTAATTCGTTATAATAGTTTTCGAGTTGCTTATGTCCGTGGGTTCGTATCTAAGGAAAAAATTTATAAAATATTATATTTATCAATTTATACCCTGCATGAACCAGTAACTTTTAATGTTCATTCACTAGTTTATAAATTATTTTTATAAAGTTATAATATATAACTTGTAAATACCGTTTCTTGTTCGTTATAATTCCGTTTTTCGATCTTCCCCTTACATGCGCCACTGATCCTTATAAAGAGTACTATTTGTATAAAATTTAAAACATAAATATTTTAGTTCGAATTTCAAAAAATATACATAAAGACTCTTATTTACGGGTTTCTAATTAAACAAGTAGTTACAATCATTTTTATTAGGACTTTGCGACCATCTAATTTACCAGTGTTGTACCGTATATTTCACATGTATTTTGTCCACTAAATTGTCCATGTCCTTTGTCCATTGAAAACTTTCATTATACTTTATATAACTTGTAAAATAATAATAGGTGGTAATTAATATAATGCAACAAAATATGAAAACAATAGGAAATTAATAATCGAGTATTGAAAACTTTAAAATAGATTATAGGAATCAAGTAGGATGATGGGGAACACGAGTATCTAAACCACCATCAAGCTCCTTTTAAAACCGAAACCCTAATCAACGAAAACACAAAATATGTTTTCTTGATTTAACTCCTTGTTAAACCAGAATCCAAGCTTCCCAAACCTTGAGTAGTATTAGGTAGTCTTGGATGACACTTGAGATGCTTGGAATACCTTGGATGCAAAAGAAAATTGAAACCCTAAAAGACAAAGGTGTGCCATGAGTTTTAGGCACAAAGAGAGGGTTTTGTGCTTTGGTTTTTCTTGAATGAAAGTGAGTGGAGTATAAGGGACTTGGCTTTCATTATAGTGCTTAGGAAAAGTAAACCACCTTAAATCTAAACCATGGATGTATAAGTGACGGTAACAAGGTCAAGGTCAAAGACCTCTCCATCCTGCCCTAGGTGAATCCACGGAACAAGGACACAAGAGTGTACACAAGACTTGGACAATCTTTAGTAAACTTGGAGCTTAAGGTACATTATGGTGTAAGGTTTACAAGTTGTAAAAAGGATTTTACAAAGATTAAAGGATTTAATTCAAGGGTAAAGGTATATATCCGGTTCTTAGTTGATATAGGTGAGAAAAATAATTAAATTTTGAGTATTGGGTATAAACGTGGGTTATTTGTTTAGCGTAGGTTGGTAACGGTGCTTACCGGGTACGACCGAATGTAATTTATTGCGAAACCGTAAGCGTTTTACGTAACAACAAAAATAAATTATGAAAAGTTATAAATTTATCCTAAATAATCATATAAACCACTTGCTTGATGTAACTTTAATTTGTTTGGTGTCGTTTACAATTGATATTGATTTTTAGTTACGGATTTAATATAGATCATATTACACGCTACCGCTTAAAACATAAAACAACAAAATTTATAAAAACACACTAATCACCCCCACCCCATCCCCATCTTCCAATAACACCTACCCCTCCCAAGCATAATAAATTCCAATTTATATAAACATTCCCAATTTGCTGACATGTGTTTATTTTTGTTTGTATGCTGATTTTTAGTTTAAGCCTCCCTTTGTGAGAATGATTGATATGGCAAGAATTGCAAAGAGTCCTCCCCGCGATTTGAATGCACTTACCACCCCCCCCCCCACCCCCCCCCCCACTCCATGGCTACTTGATGCGACAACACGACAACATAACAAAAGTCAATTAAACACTCAATGTGAAAGTCGCTTTAAGCCCTTAACTCGACTCGATTATATTACAAAAATGCATAATGTAAACAATTATCCAAAAGCATTTTCAGTTCATCGACACGCGTGCCTTAACGACAATAACGAGAACCGATCTCTATATAACAAAGAAGGGACATTACATAATGATCTATAAACCCTCCATATTATCTATCAAGATACCGTTTATCATTATAAAATTGCATATTGTATATAGAAACTAAGAAATGTAACTGGTGCTTAATTCTGATCAAAAACCTAAACCTTTTTCGTCAAGGTTTCCTCCTGTTATCGTGCACATATTTTCTTCCTATAAACACAAAGATATACCTTACAAAGCTGTAAAACAAAAAACAGCCAAAATGATAAATAACCGTATAAATGACTTAACTTTTACTCAACTTTATACCCAATGACATTTAAAATTCTAGCTGTAGCTTGTGTGAACTGTGGTTACAGTGACCTTGATTTGGCAACGGGGCGCAGCAGGCTATTGATCCGCAACAATTCCTCGAAAAGCCTAACAATAAAAAAAACTCACATTACATTTAACAAATCCATAAAAAAATAGAAAAATTATCAAAAATCTTTAGAGCAATTAGGGTTAATAAAAATATTGCAAACCATCTTAGAGATTTTATGGGTAAAAAAATTAACCATACCTGGTCTTTATTCAAGCCAAACCATCCACCATCAAAATCGGATTAAAGTTTTACAAACAAAAGGTCTTGATGGAACGGTGGAGATTTGGAGAAGATGAGAGATAAATTTGTTATCACTCAATCACTAACCTAAACAAAACACGCCTGCTGGACCTGGACCAACCTCATCAGGCTTAAGTTAGCCCAACTACAAAACGACACATGTGTTGGTCGTTTTTGTAACGCGTAACGCTCTTTAGTATATAACAAGCAGGATTACCCGCGCGTTGCTGCGGGACGTTAATTTTTCGCGCGTTGTTGCGGACCATTGTTATTATTATTATATAATTTTTTTTATTTTTGTGCGGGTTTATTTTTTCGGTCTCATGTTTAATAGTTTGTTTTTTTCTTATATGGCCTTATATGTTGGGCCTCATGTTTAAAGGTTTCTTTCTTTGGTTATATGTTTTTTTTGTGCAGGTTTATTTTTCGGTCTCATGTTTAATAGTGCGGGTTTATTTTTTCGGTATCATGTTTAATAATTTGTTTTTTTTCCTTATATGAGTTTATGTCCCGCGCGTTGTTGCGGGGCGGCAAAAAAAATTTATACTTTTTTTTTTTGCGAATTTTTTTTTGTCTCATGTTTAATAGTTTGTTTTTTTTATATGAGCTTATGTGTTGGGCCTCATGTGTTTAATGCAATATAAAGTTGTACGTTTGTGACTATGTCGATTATTTTAAAGTTGAATCGGTACTTTTGTAATATTTCCCCCCCTATTTTGTGCCAAAAATTAAAAAAAAAATTAATTGGGCCGGCCCAAAGTGGGAGCCCAGGCCCAAACCATTGTACAGTAGAAGCACTCACAAACGTACAACTTTATATTGCATTAAACACATGAGGCCCAACACATAAGCCCATATAAAAAAAACTATTAAACATGAGACAAAAAAAAAATTCGCAAAAAAAAAAATTAATTAATTGGGCCGGGCCAAAGTGAGAGCCCAGGCCCAAACCATTGTACAGTAGAAGCACTGTAGCTTCTACTGTACAATGCAAAATGTATGTATTATAATTATACAATAAAGAAGAAAAAAAAGTTTGTCTGCAGGTATTGAAGGTTCGCATGTTTGCTGGTTTTAGGGTTTTGTATTTTGTTTTTGAAGCATCCTCGATATAGGATTTTAGATACTAGATTTGGTGTAATGATTCTATTGGTTCATTGTTATTGTCTCTCACGTGGGTATTTTCTCACATGGATAGCTCTTTATTGAAGGTTAATGTTTTTCTTGATTATAACTGATAACAATTATCATATATATATGATACAAGAGATTATTCTAGAATAATAACAATGGGCTTGGGCCTAATACAAATCAATAAGTAATAAATGTTGATTGATGACTTGACTTTAAATATTGACTTATATACGGCTAATATCCAAAAATATATGATTAATACGCCCCCGCAGTTTGAGCGGGAGGAGGACGGACGCTCAAGCTGGAGCGAAAATCTTCAAATAAAGCCGAAGGAAGACATTTGGTGAAGATATCAGCATACTGAAAACGAGATGGAACATGAAGAATTCGAACATGACCAGCCTTAACCATATCACGAACAAAATGGATATCAATCTCTATATGTTTGGTGCGTTGATGTTGAACCGGGTTGGCCGACATATAAACTGCACTAACGTTATCACAATAAACCAGAGTAGCAGTTAAGAGAGGAGAGTGTAACTCACGAAGGAGATTGCGAATCCAAGCAGTCTCGGCAACAACATTAGCAACACCTCGATATTCTGCTTCAGCACTAGAGCGAGAGATGGTGTGTTGTCGTTTAGCAGACCAAGACAACAGGTTATCACCGAGAAACACACAATAACCGGAAGTAGACCGGCGAGTAGACGGACAACCAGCCCAGTCAGCATCAGTGTAACCAACTAAAGATGTAGTAGCGGAAGCATATAAGTGAAGACCAAGATCCAGAGTGCCCTGAACATAGCGCATGATACGTTTGAGAGCGGCAAAATGCGGCTCCCTCGGATCATGCATATAGAGACAAATCTGTTGAACTGCATAGGACAAATCTGGGCGAGTAAAGGTAAGATACTGAAGTCCCCCTGCAAGGCTACGGTATAAGGTAGGATCCTGTACTGGAACACCGTCCGGACCCAATTTGGAGTCAGTGTCAACTGGTGTCCGAGACGGGTTACAATTAACCATATGAGCACGCTCAAGAAGCTGAAGAGCATACTTCTTTTGAGACAAAAATAATCCTGTAGAGTGACGAACAACAGATATGCCAAGAAAATAATTAAGTGCCCCGAGATCAGTCATATCAAACTCTTTATGCAGAGAGTCTATAATCTGCCGAAGTAGAACTGAGGAAGAAGCTGTGAGGATAATATCATCCACATATATAAGCAAATAAGCAACCTGAGAACCCTGTGTATAGATAAACAATGAAGAATCACAGCGACTAGGAGAAAATCCAGCCCGAGTGGCATAGCCTGCAAACCGCTGAAACCAAGCACGAGGTGCTTGTTTCAGACCATACAAAGATCTCTGTAAAAGACAAACATGGTGAGGATATCGTGAATCAACAAAGCCGGGTGGCTGATGCATGTATACCGTCTCAGATAAATCACCGTTAAGAAATGCATTCTTAACATCAAGTTGGTGAATAGGCCACCGACGAGACACAGCAAGGCTAAGAACCGTGCGAATAGTAGCCGGTTTAACAACCGGACTAAAAGTCTCGTTAAAATCAACACCAGGCTGCTGACTACTAGCATTAGCAACTAATCGAGCCTTATAGCAACTCAACGTACCTTCAGCATGAAACTTATGCTTAAATAACCACATGGAGCGAACCAGGTTGACATTCGAAGGCCTGGGTACAAGAATCTAAGTACCATTTTTAACTAGTTGAGATTATTCGTAACTATCCTATATATATAGCATTACCCTAATAAAGGTTCTTTTAAAGCAATAAAAAGGAGATTTGGAAATAGAGATCGGGAAGAATAAAAGGTTAAGAGAAAGACGTTCGATGGTTTGATAATTAACCCGACTGAGTATCCGTGTGATCATGGGATGAGTGCGGGGTGGTTCATTAACTGGGTTGGTATTGGTTTATAGATTTTATGTATCGAATATGGGTGGTGGCAGCGGATTATTTTGGGTTTAGGTTTGAATATGTTTGGTTCATGACTAGTGGGCATGTTGTGGAGAAAGTTGGGCCCAGGTGAAATTTTGGCCAGTGTGAGGAAGAAACTTGGTGGATACGGTAATTGGTGGAGCCGTTGGGATGCTACGTTTGGGTATGGGAATGTTTGTGGAAGGATTTGGAAGTTTGGATGCAAGAGAAGTGAGGAGGGGTGAACGTTGAGTATCAAGGAAGGTGTAAGAAGGTGGCGAGGAAGGTGTCATAGATTTGTAAGGGAATTGTGTTTCGTCAAAGGTGACGTATCAGGAGAGAATAATTTTGTTTGTCTCGAGGTTAAGGCAACGAAACTCCACGATGAATATAACATGGTTGGCACGCGGGCAAGTTTATGAGGTGAGTGGAATGAGGTAGCTGAGAACACACCAAAGATCCGAAGGTGCGAGAATTATGTGGTTTGTTGAAAAAGGCGTGTGGAAAGGTATACGTTAATGATTGCGTAGATTGTAAAGGTTTAGGAGATAGGTGCCATAAGGAGGAGCTTCGACCCAAAAGGTAAGGGGGAGGTTGCATGAAAGATAAGAGTACGAATGTATTATTAATTGTTTGTTAACATTCGCTCCGCCTTGCCATTTTGGTTGGGAGGTTTTTGGGCGAAGATATCTAAATTGGATGCCATTTTAGGCAAAAAGGGTGTGGAGTCAGTTATATGAACTCGACCGCCATGATCCACATTGAAGTATTTTAATTTTCACATTCAAATTGCTTTTTTTTAACATAGTTGCGAAAATGCAAAAATTTATCAAACATGTCAGATTTAGAACGAAGAGGATAAATCCATAGAAAATGAGAGAAATGATCAAGAAATAAGACATAATATTTAAAACCACTAGAACTAATAATGGGAGATGTCCATAAATCAGAATGAATAATTCAAAAACAATGTTCGACAATAGAATCTGAACTATGAAAGGGAAGCTTCATATGTTTGCCAAGTTAGCAAGCGTGACAAATATGTAAAGATTTTTCTTTATTACATGAAATAAAACGACTAGAGACAAGCAAACGTAGCACGTGATCACCCGAATGTCTGAGGCATTGATGCCACGTGGAGGCACTTGTTGAGAAGAAAAGCAATGGGAGAAGTTGATGGCTTGGTAACTGATAGAGGATCGCTCGAGCTTGTAACATCGCAGGAGGATAAGACGATCCAAAGTAAATCCATCACATAAAAACCAAAGGCCGTCAAATTCCAATAGGATAATTATTGTCCCCCTAGTGAACTGACGAACACAAATGAGATTTCTAATTATATTGGGGGTTATAAGAACATTATGAAGATGAAGTGGGTGATGATGGGAAGGAATAATGCTATGTCCTGTGTTGGTGACGGGAATAGACTTGCCATCACCAACGTGAACAGATGGAAATAAGCATTTATCAAAAATGTACTTAATACTTGTATTAAAATTTAAATGAGAAAGAGGCACCCTGTAATCCGATGTGCCAAGTCGTGTCATGCATCACATAGTGCAAAACGCACTTGGTAAAGAGTAGGTTAGGATGCATATATAGCCAGCATGACGAGTATAGGAAGCCTAGACATGGGAATGCGCAATACTGTAATGCTTTTGTGGTGTAAACTGTTGAGCAACATTAGTCTTATAGGCCACATATTGGGCTAGGGTACATATGAACATATTGAAATACAATCGGAGATGATTTGAGATTACATTAGTCGAGAGATATAGAGAGAACTTGTGAATGGTCCACTTTTTAGAAGAGAAATTAGGAGAGGATCGGTTTTTGCTCTGATTACCATATTGAATGCTAATTTGAATCCTTGATTATTATTGATAACAACTATCCTATATATAGGATACAAGAGAACATTCTGGAATGATTACCTTAGGCTTAGGCCCAATACAAATTAAAAAATATTAAATGTCTTAACTAATAAATGTCTTGACTTGACTTTAATGTTTGAATGTTGACTTGACTTTCAATAGCCCAGGACCCCACTACTCGTCGTATTTGGTTTGGTATTGCTACCGCGCATGACTTTGAGAGTCATGATGATATTACTGAGGAGCGTCTTTATCAGAATATTTTTTGCATCTCACTTCGGGTAATTAGCAATAATTTTTTCGTGTGGACTTCCGGAAATCTCTTTCATGTAGCTTGGCAAGGAAATTTTGAGTCATGGGTACATGACCCTTTACATGTAAGACCTATTGCTCATGCAATTTAGGATCCTCATTTTGGTCAACCACTTGTTGAAAATCGTTTAACTCATCTAGGATAGTTTTACAGATAATATTGAACACGTAGCGGAATAATAAAGAACACAATATTATCAAACAAGGTTTTACCAAACATTCCAAGCCCCAATATTATTTGATCAAAATAATACATGTTATCTACCCTATAACAAGGAATCAAGTTTACCATTGACCTTGAGGCTAACACCATAAACTATAGACGTCTACATTGATCCTTGTGTACACACACACTTTTCTGGATCAATGTAGACGTCTAAGTTTGTGGTGTAGCCTCAAGGTCAAGGTAACTTGATCCTTGTTATAGGTAGATAACATGTATTATTCTGATCAAATAATATTGGGGCTTGGAATGTTTGGTAAAACCTTGTTTGATAACTACCATCTATAAATAAAAATCACAGTGTTGACTATCATCTTTGCAAGTGTCGCGACCGCTATCAGTTCACTTGTCTAAGGAGAGTCAAAGATAAATACTGTACATACACATACATAGGATTGTTGGCATTCATGTGGAACGTTTTTTACATTTACATATGATAACTCTAAATTATGATCATACGTCAATCCATGGGTTGTTTACTGATGATAATGAAGCAGTAAAGGAGAATGGTATGCGTAAATTTCTATGGACTATGAGTGGTGGTACCATTGGTACCATATTCTTATATGTTATCGCCATTGTCTCGTTCAACAACAAACGGCTTCTTGAGTATCTCTATCGTGTAAAGGAATAGTATTAGTAATGGGGTTTTTAATCCTAAACACAACAACCCCTTTATAATGGTATGTGTTTGCACAATGGTTTGAAGAACTATCATGGCCTGTACAAAGCGGTTGATAAGAATGTGACATAAAGTTTTCTAAAGTTTGTTGACTTAAAAAAAAAAAAGGGTTTTTTTGGGGGGGGGTTTTTTTTTGTTCCCTTGTTATGATCATTTCACTAAGAAAAATTCACCAAAACCAAGGACAAAATATATGACTTAAAAGTGTTCCTTGTTTTGTAACTACTAAAGAACACCAAATACATATATTGACTGTAGCGCAAACTAACCTGCAATCCCCACGTAACAGCTTCCTCCGTGAACAACCTATTTAACCATGATGTAGCCATATAGCATGTGATATCTTAGGCATACATATTAGTATTTTATAGCAGTTATATCAAACACACTACTTAAAGCATCTAAATTTATGCGCGTCCACGAAAATCAGGTATATCACAGAAAGTTGATATCCTAACTGTAGCAAAAGACAAATAAATGCATATTCTCCAAGTAACATGAAAATGAAAAAAAAATAGTTCATAAAGACTAAGAGAAAACTCATACCTAGCAAACGAAACAAATATCGTGGGAACAAACCTTCCGAATAATCCTGGTAAGCCGTTTAATCTGCCAATACAATAAAGCGAAGATGTAAATGAGATGGCAGACATATAAAATCATCACTAAAAGTTGATGCTTTGTATACCAGAAGTTAAAATCTGTAAGTTATCAAACACGCTAGGTAACTGAAAGAGCTAGCTCCCATAAAGGTATGCAAGCAAAGGAGCTACCAACTTGGTCCGGTACCGATTGCTGTCGTAATTTGGCTTAGAAAAGTTAATAGGTTCGGCGTCAAACGTTAAAATGAATTTAGAGTCGCTAACTAAATAAGTAGATAAGATTTTTGTAACCGGTAATATAGTTGAAGAAATAGATCCAGAGCATCTGAACAAAACTGGTATTATGTTTTTAATGTTATAACTTGATGATCCAGTCAAGAGAAAACATAAATGTGGTATTGAAATGTATTTCCTTACACGATAAAATCATAAACAAATACCACAATCAGAAGTGCTTATGAATGAAATGATCATGTGGGTTGTTTAGGACCATTAATATAAACCAACCACACAAAACGGAAGAATAAATAACATATATGTTATATAAAAATTACATTGATTTGCGGATTCCAAATAGGAGTAGCAAAACATTTAGTAGAAACAACGTGGCTAGAAACAATTTGTCCATAATGACTCATATAAAAACTTTAACAACTATTACGATAGTAATTAAAATATTTTAAACAATAAAATAGGAGCAAAATGCAAATAAAATTAACTTTAGGAAACATTTAAAAACTGTTAAACCAATGCTTTTTTAGCTTAATTTTTTGATTTGACATGTTTAAGTTAAGACACCACCCAATATACCTATTCATAAGTGAACATGTTCAATATTCTCCTAACATGTTCCTTATATAATATTACCACGCAAACAACTCCACCTAAAAGATCAACTGGTGTTGTTGCATCCAAGCTAAGATGGGGAAGATCAGTCGGTTTAAGTTTCTAAAATTTGATGAATGAAATAGTTATAACCACAAAACAAAAACGTTAAGTAGCTTAAACAAATAACGAGCTTAACTAAATATCAATATCTTGTTAGAAGTTTAAATGAACATTTAGGCAATGTCCCTCAAGAGATTACCAAATAAACGTTTTAATGCCACATATTATAACGAGTGGGGATTTTAAAGTAACACGATAGTCACAAACCTACATATAAATCACATTTCTATGTCGTGTCTACTTCTATCGATTTTTGAGATACAGTGTACATCATTCAAAGATCAAACTCCCAATCTAATCGTCATGTGTACTTGATAATAGACCAACCTCGACTACATTTCCTAATTGACACACACTTTATCACAAAATGGTGTGCGGAGATTCTTATCATGAAACTGATTATGAATGCAAATTATGATCTCAACACAAACTAAACATAAAATCAAATAAATCAATAAACATGTCATGATATAAAAAATTGTAAAAATCATTAGCATACATGTGTAATTGTCTTTTTAATTGTGACTCACAACCGTGAAACACACAAACCTCTGAATTTGTCCCTCAATATTTCACAGTATAAAACCCGCCTGTGGTATGGATTATTTAAAGTGTGATTATGTAAAATTGTAGGTTTAGTTTTTGGGTTTATCAAACGATTGAATCATTGACCAGTGTTTAGGAATTAATTTGTGAGGAATTAGCATTGATTGACGAGTTTCCCTAATTAAGTGTTTTTCGTGGGGTTGAAGATATGATTTTGTCTTGAAAGTTGAATTGGTCTATGAATTTAATACCACGCCCATTTTTTCAACTATTATGCGTTTTCATTGCAATTTAGCATGGAAATATTTATTGAATCCAGTAATTTTAGGCACTGAGTCGAATTGTTTCCGTCCAAGTGTTTATTTTAGTTTTGAATTGAAACTTATATGAGTTATCTTATATTAGTTATGGTTTGCCAAATTTAACACAAATATAGGAAATGCCTTAGTGGTTGAGATGTTATCTCTTGGGCATAACAACCCGAGTTTAAACCCTGGCAATTACATTTTTAATCTGGATTTGATTCTACCTACATGGCTTCAATCATGCTTACGTGGTTTAACATATACCTACGTGGAATTCACAGGTGGTTACATGGATTAAAATGTAAGTGAGGTGGCCTTCTATAGTGATGACGTGGCTTTAATTGTGGATGATGTGGCTTTCTTTGATGATTATGTGGCATTAATCTTGCCAAGTCATCATTCTGGTATCCATTTATATATAATGTAAGATAACACTCGTAATATGTAAAAAGTACCATTCATTATATTATAAGTATATATCGTTTGGTAGGATCGTTTAGCAATAAAAAAATACAACTTCACCACTCACGATGTCTCACAATGTAAGAAACAAATATAAATAAAAAGTTTCAAAATACATCCTTAAAGTATACGAAAAGTTATAAAACCGACCATATACTTTTACCTATTTATGACTTTTTTATATTAACAAACTTTATTCATCACATATAAAACGCATATCTATCGATTAATTCGGAAAAAAATGTCACTGAAAAGATCAACGAATCGCGAACAAAACGAGTCCAATATTGCAATGCTTCTAACATGCGCACGATTTTATAAAAAATGTTAAAGTTTAATATATATTTTTAAGAAACTTACGGAAATACACTATGAGGTTATCGGTTCATTGCACGGTTAGTCCCAACGAATGACAAATAGTACTTGGGATTATCGGTCTGTTG
This sequence comes from Tanacetum coccineum, assembly GCA_026074375.1. Lineage (NCBI taxonomy): Eukaryota > Viridiplantae > Streptophyta > Magnoliopsida > Asterales > Asteraceae > Tanacetum > Tanacetum coccineum. The sequence continues at coordinate 48,430 of BQNB010021151.1, read as the reverse complement.
CAAAATTAGTCTCGCGCGCCCCGCAACGACGCGCGAGTTACGAACCTCGTTTACAATTATCAATCTATACATTTATTTAGAAAGCAGGTTGCATTGAGTTGCATTAAATGCATCGGGTCGACCTGACCCGGTCCGACGCACTCGGGTGCATTTAATGCACCAGGAATCCGGGTTGCATTAAATGCATCATCTCGACCCGTCCCGGGTGCATTTAAGGCGCCGGGTCGACCCGACCCCGTCCGACTTTTATTTTCGCAATCCGTCAGTATTTACGAAAGAGTCCCTCGGGTATTTACGAAATACCCCTCGCACTATGTGTCAAATTACGAAAACTTCCCTCCTTTTTACGTTTTTTATGTTTTCGTCTGTTTTTGGACGTTTTCTTCTGTTTTTGATTTATTTCTCTTTTTTCTTATGTTTTCATCTGTTTTCTTACTTTTTGTACGTTTCATATGTCTTTATACGTTTCCAAAAACAAAAAAAAATACGAACGAAAATGTAATAAAACAGACGAGAACGTACGAAAGCGAACGAAAACGGACGTAAATGTAAGAAAATGGACGAAAACAAACAAAAACGTAAAACAACATACCAAAACGTAAGAAAACATAGAAAACCGAACGAAAACGTAAAAAAGCAGACGACAACGTAAAAAACGGACAAAAACGTAAGAAATCGAACAAAAATGTAAAAAACAGACAAAAATGAAAGTAATCAGACGAAAACGTAAGAAATCGAACAAAAACGTAAGGAAAACGGACGAAAACATAAAAAAATTAGACGAAAACATAAGAAATCAGACTAAACCGTAAGAAATCAGACGAAAACGTAAAAAAAACAGGAAAAAACGTAAGAAATAAGAAGAAAACGTAAGAAATCAGACAAAAATGTAAAAAACGTATGAAACGTAATAAAACGTAAGAAAATGTAAAAAACGAACAAAAACGTAAGGAAACATTCGAAAAACAGACAAAAACGTAAGAAATCAGACGAAAACAAAAGAAATCGGACGAAAACGTAAAAAACGGACGAAAACTTAAAAAAATGGACGAAAAACGTAAAAAACGGCGAAAACGTAAGAATTGGACAAAACGTAAAAAACGGACGGAAACGTAAGAAATTGGACTAAAACGTAAGAAAACGAACGAAAACGTAAAAAACAAACGAAAACGTAAGAAATCCGACGAAAACGTTAAAAAACGGACGAAAGTGTTAGAAATTAGACAAAAACGTAAAAAACAGACGAAAACGTAAAAAACAGGCGAAAACGTAAAAAAACTAAAAAAAACGTAAAATATCATAAAAACAGACGAAAACGTGCCGAAACGAATTAAAACTATGAAAACGTTCAAAAAATGTATAAACAAAAAAAAATGTTAAGGTTTATAATCAATCTTCTGATGTAAACTATTAGGGTATCGAGCTTTGGCCCATTCTAAAGACCCATTCGACCCATTTCTTGAGATTCATTGAGGTATATTGTCTCATTATTCTGGTTTTCACACAAAGAATGAGGTAACCTATTTGGACCCATCACTCTAGTTTCAATCCACCTAATTCAACTTATAAGGTGACCTATTTGACCTATTTTTGTTTACGTGGGTTGAAATTGCCATCTCTACTAAACTCATTAAACTTTATGGTTAATACCCTTCAATTTTACTAATATAACAATTCAACCCGTGAATACATTAACATATATGTTTTCAATCCTTTACATCATTTTTCTTAGGGAAAATTCCCTAAAAGGTCCAAGTTCAAGGGTGCTAGTCACCTTCTCCCCCAAAAAATAATTTTAAGCCAAAAGAGTCCAGGGCGACTGTGCGTTGGGGCAACCTCACCACAACACGCCATGTGTCCGTATTTGTAATGTATAAATATTTTGGGCAACTGGTACTATTAGGACGACATGTACTAGGGCGACTGGTTTTTTGGTCATTTTACATTTGTAAAAGGACTGACAAAAAGTACATCCGTCATAGGGCGACATGTACTTAAGGGCAACCAAACTAGGGCAACTATTACTTATATATTTTTGTACATATATACAAATCAAAATATTACTTATACCAAAAATATTATACCAATACCTACAATATACTCCCCCACTTCATTTCCCACATTCTCTCCCACACATAAACCTTTCCATCTACCCGCCCCCTATTTTCTCCTGTTTTGATTAAAATCCCTATTTTCTTCAAAACGACATTTGCATTTCCTTGTAATCACATTATGTGAAACTAATCAAACACAAATTATCATATGTTAGGAGCAATGTGGGTGCTTTGCCGGTAAGTATCAATTATATTACTTATAATTATCAGTTTAACAAAAATCTTGTTTGTGTTTTCACTGGTTTCTTATTGTTAGTAATTTAAGTTGTATTTTCAACCCAAGCTATAATGGTTTGTTTGATGAATGGTTAATGAGCGGATATGATGTTCAAAAGAATAAGTTAGTCAATACCATGGTGTTAGTGACTTGAATCCAAGTACATAAACTGATGCCTATTGTTTTACTAATTTATAAGAAATGTGGTTTTAGTTAAATTTGTAAATTTGAGTTTTATAATTTTATGAGTTTCATTGTATATTGGACCCAAGTGTTAAGTTGTAGTCCTGTTCACGCTCTTTTTTTTATAGTTATAACACTTAAATTGTTTAGTATTTTGGTTAACTTGATGTCCAAACCTCTGTTATTGAACCTGATAGTTGGTTTATATTGTTCCGGATTATGTATTAAAGTCATCATTAGGAGTAAATTGAATTATTTCTGGTTTATTAAGCAAAAGTTAGATGTGAAGCGTCGTATTTTGTTTTGGAGTACATGTTTTGGACCTTGGTTGGATTTAATGTTTTTTGACCATGAACCACTACTAATAGATTATATGCTACGAAGATAGCACAAAGTTGATGATTAGCATCATGATATGCCCTTGATTTATTATATGGAAGGTCATAAACTACATTTTGGTCGTCGAGAGTTTTCTCTTATCACTGGTTTTCGTTTTGGAAACAGTAGTATTTGACTTACATAGTTTCAGGTGAGCTAAAGTTTCAAGAATAGGTTTCCCCAATAAATAGGTTTATCGTATTACAAACTTAGAATATATTGGTGTTATTGAGGACGAGGAGATTTTTGGCAAGCTATCTGATGATGATGCAATACGTCTTTGCCTTTTGTTAGCTCTAGAGGTAATATTTATTGGACATTTGTTGACATTCAATGTGGATGATACCTTGTTCAGTTTGTTTGAAAATATTGAAGCATGGAATTCGTTTCTTTGGGGTGAGCATTTGTGGTGTCATTTGTACGATGAAATTAAGAATTTAAAATAAAGGCATGGTGACGAGCACTATTACGGGTTGTTTAAAGATCGCAACTATGTTCCCACATATACGTTGTCTGGCTTTGTGTTTGCTTTCCAGATTAGAAATTTATTTTAAATTGATTCAATTTAATTTATGTTGACTTACATTTGATATTATATTTAGATTTAGATTCTAGAGACATTTGAAAGATGTGAAAGTTGGTGGATTAAAGACCCAAATGTAATACCAAGAGCACTCGGTTGGTCGAAGAAGTCGTTATTTACAAGATCAGATTATCCTTATCTTTTTTCAAAGGTTAATGATAAACTCTTAAAATTTTATTATTAGTAGTTTATTAGATATTTGTTTATTACAACTCATAAATTATTTCTATAATATCTTTAGGAATCAAGGTCAACGTCAGATCTTCGACCTACTATAGCTGAGTACCAATCTTCATGGTAGATAGATAATAACTTATATTTTCAAGAATTCGTTCCCAGGGCTCCTCATATCAAAGAACATCGTGGTCTTTTTGAAACATATCTTTCAAAGTTAGAGAAAGCACGTAAACATGGGAAAACATGTTTCATGGTTTCATCGATTGGAGGAACAACTAATAATAGTGTCAGGAAAAAATGGCTTAACGATCTTGTGATTATGGAGTTAAATTTTTGTCTTTTCAAATTGGAAACTATTATTCAGGTTATGTTTTATTCCGAGTATATATAATATAATACTTTTGCATTTATTTGTATTTTTTTATTTGAGTATAGATATCAATTTTCAGGTCCTTTCACATGAAAGAAGTGACAGACAGGCTAAGCTGAAGTTTACTGATGAATTCTCAAGTATGACATCTGACTTATGCAATTCACTCAATAGCATGTTTGTTGATTTGATCAATCCAGTTGATCCCGATGAAGATATTGCTCATGTAATGTTGTTAAATGTCAATATCAAGTTATTGTTTAGGATCACTTACCTTGACTTATTATATTTCTGCATTATAGGTTTATCTTCGAGAAGAGGAATTGAGATTGTGTTTGGAAGGTGAAGAAAAAATGCGTTGTGAACATCAAAAATTAATTGTCGAGGAGAATAGGATTAGGCTAGATGAGGCAAAAAGGTTGAGGTTGGAAGAAGAGAATATGTTGCAGTTAGAGCAACAGAAGAAAAATAAACGAAAGGAGTTTATGAATTCAAATCATTGTAAAAATTTATTGTCTAAGTTAGCACCTGCGAAGAGGATTCAGCTTTGTTCATTTTCAGAAAAGATACAACCCAAAGTTAGTTGGGTTAAGATCAAAAAATACTGTCAACAAGTTTATGATCCATGCACCGCCGAATTTCAAAATCTGTTAACCAGGGTTGAGTATCAAACGTTTTGCTACAAATAAACACATCAATATTAGTATGTTACAATGATGTTAACTAACAAGACAGTAATATGTATTTGTAGGATACTTTCGCGAGTATTACACTCTAATGGACATAAGTTTTGTTAGTGATGATATTGAAACGTTTTCCCTCGGGCAATCATGGCAGATAAATGGTAAATTTTCCCATAGAACGAAGATTATATATAAATATGAAATTTATGGCTAAAGGTTGGTTGTTAGACCCTGCAAGGAAAGGTTGGCTAACTGAAGAGGTAAGTATATATTGAACAACAATAAATACAATTTGTAATCGTAAAGTTGTTGTTTTCGCTTTATTTAGCCATTCATTTGTATCTTTAAATGAACAACACATAGACTTGTGGGTGGACTATATGTGGCATGTCAGACCCAAAAATTCTAATTGAGCTATGGTTAGTTGCTACTTTGTTTAGCTCCTATTGCAAAATGGCATGCCCTTATTTTATGCTAATGGGGAGAGGTATACCACTCCATGAAACGAGGTTGATCAGGTAAACATCTACCCTAAATAAATACCTATAATGCACGATTAAACATAAACACCTACCTTTAGAAGCAGCTAATAAACTAAAGCATTATTTAGGTATTTATTCTAATTAATGAAACGAGCGAACATTGGTGTCTTGCCTAGTTTCATATTATGTCTGGAGAGGTGACATTTTATGATACCGGGCACACATATGACTATGACTATCGCTATTGGTATGTTCGGATTAGGCATTGTTTATAGGTAAGTCACAAACCTTTTAAACATTTCAACAAAAATATGTTTATATGTTTACTTAAGGTTATAGAAAATTTAATAACAGAGTATAAAGTGTTTAGGAGAAAACATATTATACGCTTATGTGGAACCAATCCAGTTTAAACTTTCACTGTTATGATCAATATGAATGCCTGTTGAGTAAACTTTACCGAAGAATACAAGTAGACCAAATACATGTTGCATAAAGTTTGAGGGTATGTATAGTTACCAATAATCATAACAAAATTAAGCTTACTATACAATTAATCAGTTCAATATGTTTAAGCTTGAATGTGCATCATGTATGTTAGTTAATCAATCACAACTAGCATAAAATCCAAGAACTAACTGAGTACAAGAAGTTAATATGCATGTAAATACAATTTTGTAACCAGCCTTTTGATCAATTAGATGATAGTAACTTTAATTCCCATAATACATTGGTTTTTTTCTTAAATGGTTTATGGACCCAAAAGAAACGACTAACCTAAAAGCATTTCCACTATTTAACAATTAAATTCGGCTGTCCTTTACATTTAGTAAGACAAGATCCCACTATTCACCTCTTGTACTTTTAAGTTTTCCATTTTTTTGTTTGGTTATTTTTCCCCTTCTTATATATTTGCTCATCACCCTACCCTTTTCCATACCACATTCTAGTTAGATAGATTTTATTAACTCAAACTTCCTTCCACTACAATGTCTCACCTATCTCAACTAGCATTCGATGCAAACTCGAACCAACTCATAGATATTGTGACTTTGTTGTTTCATAATGACAATCAAAGGGACTTTCAGTTGGTTAGGGATACATATGTATCTTGCCAACACTTGATGGTTCGATGCAAGGAGAGACATGAGCAAATACTTGAGTTGCAAAATTTGGTTGGGTCCACTATTGTTGCAGAATCTGTAAGGTTGCTTCAGAAGTTTCAGCAAGATGACTTGGAGTCATCTAGGGGCATGATGAGGCTTATCTGTAAGACACAGCTTAAGGTCCTTGAGAAGCTCTCTTTCATTGCTCTGTTGCGCAGACAGTGATTCAGTCATGTTTTATTTTGTGCTCCCCCCTCATGCTCCCCGCCCTAGGACATCTAATACAAGCCCGCTCACGTCAATACCAATCTCTTCTCAGAGCCCCTCCACCCGCCCTCACCGTCCATACTCACGAAATACCGACCCCTCAACTCCAACAATACCCCCACCACCCCCCTCAATGACCATTAACAATATGACTGCAATTACTATGTTGTGATAGACCCCTTTCTGTCAACGTTTGCTTTTGTGTTCTAGTTGTTATGGTGTGGTAGTTGTCTGTTTAGTTTCTTTTTTCATGGGAATCATCCTGTAGATGTCATGTTTTGGTGGTGTTATCTTTTGTTAAGTATGAAGGCATGTGTGTTCCATCAGGCTATTAGTTAATGAAGTTATCCTTGTCCATGCATATTGTTATTCGTTTGTGTTAACACTATTATTGAAAACATACATATAAAACACAATCAAGTTGTGTCATATTAATTAAAAATAAACATTAAACTATATGAAACAACATCTAAGTATCTGAGATCTTAAAAATAAAAAATTAATTTTCAAAATTTAATTCACAAGTTAATTTTTCTTAAATTTTCTTAAGAGTAAACTAGAAAATCATCCATGTGGTTTGTACTTTTTAGCACTAATCATCCCTAACCGATACTATCGGTACTAATCATCCTCGAGTGATGAAACGTTCAGAAAAAATCATCCTTGTGTGTTTTAAATGACATAATTACCCTCCATATGTTTAAACCACGGGGATGATTTTTGCAATGCTACAATTATTATTATTATTATTTTTATTTTTTATAAACATCACTTCATTATTATTATTATTATTATTATTATTATAAATCACTTTATTTGTAATTAACTTATTTTATTTTACAAAAAATTATTAGGAAACTGAGATATCATCTAGGCCGCCACTCCTTGATGCCTGTGTTTATCTGACAGGGGCTTCCGCCTTTGACACAAACCAGGATGGCTGATTTTGTTCCGCCTTCACACGTTTACGTTGTGCCGCATCAATCAGCCATCATGGTTTGTGTCAAAAGCGAAAGTCCCAGTCAGATAAACACATACATCAAGGAGTGAGGGCCTAGATAATATCTCAGCTTCCCAATAATAATAACAATAATAATAGAATTAATAATGAAGTGATGTTTTATAAAATAAATAAATAAATAATAATAATAATAATAATAATAATAATAATAATAATAATAATAATAATAATATCGTTTTTGACGCAAAAGAGTGAATGCCTAAATAGTATCTCCTCTCCCCTCTAATTTGTTGTAAATTCTATTATTATAATGAAGTGATTATTTAATTAAAAAAATGTAAAAAATAATTATAATTGTGAATATTAGTTTTTTTTGTAAAACTGCAAAAATCATCCGTTGGTTTAAACATATTTTGGCAAAAATCATCCCTGTGTGTTTTAAATGACATAATTACCCTCCATAATTCGTGGTGAGGGATGATTTTTGCCGAACATTTCAGCGCTTAGGGATAATTATTGCCAATAGTATCGGTTAGGGATGATTAGTGCCAAAAAACACAAACCACATGGATGATTTTTGCAGTTTACTCAAATCATAATTACGTGTCAAAAATTAAAACAGACCTCAACACCACTAGAAAATGGAGTGTCAAAATGACAATGTAAAGAAATCTATAAATTACGCTTATAAACTATGTCGGCATAAGTCATAACGTTTACAAAACATATATTCACAAAAATAATGATTTATTACGTGTATCATATGGATGTTGTGATTCTGTTCATTTATGTTTGTCGTTATCGATTGAAAATGTGGAACGGTTTTTCTCACTTTGAACAGGACAACCAGGACCTCTTAATAAACCAGTATGTCATCAACTTGTAGAGCATTCATCAGAAGCATCCTGGTAAATTAGTAATTTATAAATATAAGTATGACCTTTAGTATTTTGACCTGTTAAATAGTCGTTTTTCGGGGACTCGAAACAGAGACCAACAATAATATTTTGAGCATCTTTAAATTTAAAAGTATCAAACACGTATCTCGTTCTAGCTGCTCCCTCAGAGATATAACCGGATGGCTATGCAAAGAATATATAAGTCGTTGGAGCTAGAATCCTAAAGTAACATAATCCAAGTTATAGAAAGCATACCAACAACATCTTGAGTATCGTCTTAAAGATATTACTACTAACTTTAGTAATGAAAGAATCACGAGCCTGACACTATCTTCTTAAAGATATTATATAGTACCAACTTTAGTAACGAAAAAGTAGTGTAAAATTTGGGGAATTATTTGCATACCAGGAGGAATCCTGATACAAAGCCCGCGAAATAAGAAATTCACTTGAACACATATTTCCTTTTAGCCCTCCACCACATCAACATCGCATTTAGTACACCACCACCACTATAGGTCATCAACACCATATGTGATCCTGGATACCAGACTCTAATATCCCCATTAAGATATATTATAGACTTGGATCTTATTCCTTAATATATTTTGAGAAAAATACCTAAACCAACAACCGAACGCCCTAATAGATTAAAATCCCCATTAAGATGGTAGCTTTGTTTATCTTTACAAAAGAAAAGAGGGAAATTAATATTCACCCTTTAGTCAAATCCCAAACTTCTCATCATATATCCTATGCACACAGTATATGAATGTACCACTTTTATGTTGTACATCGAACGGTTTCAAAAAAAAAAATAAAAAATACGGGGCGCGAAAAAAAATGTTAAAACCTGTCAATTTTTACAAAAGGAAAAATTTAAGATTCACAAAGTAGCTTTTGTTTCCATTTTGGCCTTATATAATACTATATCAGTTCTACTTAAAATGCGAAAAAGGATCAACCTGATGTGTTTGGACCCGCTATAGTGTTACTGTTTTCCCCAACCGATTTTGATATTTTATATCAAAATTTATTCTACATTTATGCAAGCATCACAAAACAAAAGCAAAACGACATTGAAGAACTCTATTAGCTGGTAAATGATGAAGGTCTCAATCAGTCTGATAAGGACCCAATAAAATCGGCTGATACATTAGGAAGCAATGAAAAACCTCTCCTTAATTGAGCAAAAACCAAAGAAAGGTTTATTTATCACAAAATGATTCACTGAGAATTTGCATGCCAATTCAAAACAGTAAACAGAAGTGTTCTTGTCAAAGCATTCTACATAAATAAACAACTTGTGTTTTGAATTGATTATTGTCACCATAAAAGTCGTGCCAGTCTCTCAGGCTGAAAACCCCCCATTACCATTAGAACTAGATTTAACATAGGTTTAACAAGTAATTAGAATTAACTTAATTAGATTAATTGAAATACTGATAGAATATAAGGTTAACGACCTCGCTCTTAGTGTTCGACATCCTATTTACCACGAAACTCCACCCGATCGGGTACACTGCCCGTTAAAGTGTTATTTTAAGATTAGTCGGCTAAATATAAATATAAAACTTAATAATCAATAAATTAACCCTACACATGCGGTGTTTGATAATCTTCAATATAACCTGCTACCAATATCATATTGCAAATAAATTAGAAAACTTAAAATGATACATGCATCCTACCAGTCATCAGCATATTAAGCTCCTCTTTTATTATACTATTGAAAAAGAACCAACTATGAATGCAACACAACTTTTAATATGGCTAAGGTAGCCTCTGCATACATTATTTTAGATATTCAACATTATATTAGATATTGGTACATTTTAACCATTATTCTTTTATCCTCTCTGCATTATACAATTTAGATATTTAAAGCTCTTAAACACTCATTATTTTTTCAGTGGCGGCATGTTGACGGGTGAGAATAACCTACTTTTCAACATGTTGTTTTTAAGCATTTTTTTTATCCTTTTGCCCCTTTAGAGATATAAACATAACCCAAAGCGACAGATTCATAATTAATTATGTCGAATTTTTCATCAATAAAATTTGCGGCCAAACTTAATCGCTCACTTCTTCAGAAGTCCGGCAATCACCACATCCTTAGCAGCAAGCAATGCTAGGGAGGTATACATTGAATAAAGATGAAAGTCACATATCTTTATTAAATAAAGGAAAAATTACACGGATCGTCCTTGTGATTTACCCAGAAATCATGTTTCGTCCCTATTTGATTTTAATTACAATGATGGTCTCTAATTTTCAAACTAATTGCACTGATGGTCCCTATTTTTCAAAAATAGGGACTAACTGTGTAATTAGTTTGTTTGAAATTTGTTACACGGATAGTCCCTATTTTCCAGAATAGGGACTATCAGTGAAACTATTTTATCAAACATGTTTCATTGATAGTCTTTATTCTGAAAAATAGAGACTATCCGTGTAACAAATTTCAAACAAACTAATTACACAGTTAGTCCCTATTTTTGAAAAATAGGGACCATCAGTGCAATTAGTTTGAAAATTAGGGACCATCAGTGTAATTAAAATCAAATAGGGACGAAACATGATTTCTGGGTAAACCACATGGACGATCCGTGTAATTTTTCCTTAAATAAAAGAATAATGATAAAAAAAAATTAAAATTTGCACCTAGTTACCTGTACATAAGAGTTTGAAGCTTAAAGTATGTCGTGTCATTAATGCTACATTCAACGTTGGTGTGTCAAACACATATTTTCCATCTTTTAGAGCATCTCCAATGTTATAGTTTTCAAATGACTTTTTGCATTAATTACCTATTTATTTATTATACTTTATTCCCTTAAAATTCAATTCAAAGTCATCACTCCAATGCTTAAAACTCTTTATAAAGTTTTTCTCGTAAATGAATAAAAATAATAAAATACAAAAGTGTAAGAGGGAAAAGCTTTTAGCAATAGTTTTTAGTTTAGCAAGTCATTCATAAAAAGCCTTTCAAAAAGCTTTTAACACAATGGTAAAAACCTTTTCAAAAAACTTTTCAAAATAGTAAAAAGTCATTGAAAACTAGTGCATTGGAAATGCTTAGTTAAGACATGGGAATCACATTCCATCATTAGAGTAATTAATTCGGTTTTACATGGCTTAAAGTAGCGAAATTGTCTAAGAAATTGCAGGATTTGCCATGAGCATGAAAACGTCCGATGTGGTTAATCAATTGAAAAGACGTTTGACCCCGAACCCATATAATTAGTATCAAATTTCTCCATTGCCATACAACTGAAAACGGATTTAGATCATATTGTACAGTTATGAATTTTAAATAATGATGAATTCGGTTTTGATCTTATGGTGTAAATTTACCAACTTTATTCGGTAAACAACATAAAAACACAACATTTTTAAGTAATGATGAATTCGGCTTTGATCTTATGGTGTAAATTTACCAACTTTATCAGCTAAACAACATAAAAGCACATCATTTTTAATCATGATGAATAATCTAAAACCCTAAATCAATGATAAAAAAAATAAGTTAAAAACTAAGATAATTAGCCGGAAAATATACATGTGGTAAATCAAATAACTGAGATTTGCAGATATTGATTAACCCAAAAACATGCCGTTGGGTTATCTTTGGTTCAGCTTCAATTTGATGTTAAATCAATACATAAATCAATTAGCAGATGATAAATCAATATGAATTCTATAATTCATGATGAGGCCACAACAAAACAGTTTACAAAATTGCTATTGAATATGTGTAGGACCCAAAAAGTATTGTTATAGCTAATAAGAATATGCTTACACAATACAAAATTCAACCTAACAACCAACAGTTGAACGATCACAATCATAGCATTATATAAGCATCAAACGATTGATTAATCAACCGGAAATAACTGTGATCAAGTTAAATTACGTCTAATTCACAAATCGAAAGGAGCACAATTATATAAGCATAAAAGGGAATAAAGAATAATACCTTGAAACAATTCGAATAAACGAATATTAGGGTTTGTTTGATCGACTATGTGAGGTGGTAGGAGACGGTTGTTCTGGGATTTGGAAGTTTGTTTCAAAGAGTGGTTTTATTTGTATAAACTTTCGTTATAACCCTTAAGCTTTTGGTGGATTAACTCCGCTTTCTCTAATGATTTTTTTGTTATATTTTTGACACGCATAATTTTTTACACAGTTTTTCTGAGTAAACATATAAAAACAAATTTTTATAAATTCTTGTCAAATAAAGAAATATTTATGGTTTTTAAATTAAATATTTTTAAATTAAATATTTTTAAATAAATTAAAATAAAATAAGTGGATTATTACTAATTAATGTATGATTTGATTTTTTTGAAATACAAATATCCCACTTAATGTTTTCCTTTACTAAGTAAAAGATTCGGCAGACACAATATGGTGGCATAGAAGAATTGGAGAAGCCGACATCAAGATAAAAAGGGAGTAACAGGAGCAGACTTGGGATTCAACTTTGGAGTGAAAAAGAATAATAACAATTCATCCTTGGTGGCATTCGTTTCTTTGGAGACCAAGTCACGGCAGAACAAAAAAAGGAATTCGGGTTTGAACTTTTATTATTTTAATAACATGTCGAACCTTTGTTTAATTTTTGCTATGTTCGTTTTTTTATTATGTTCGGCTAAATCTTTAGTATTCGCTTAGAGTAGATGAACCCTAGATGATAGATAACATTTTTTGATGATTTAATTACTCGTTATATGGATGATTATTGAGTTTAATAAAGAACTATATGTGTTTGATCATAATTATTATTGTTTCTTATCGTGGGTATTGTATGCATATTATGATGACAATCCGTATGTGTATGATATCCATTCTTATTTATTTGAACAACTAAATAATTAGGGCTGTAGACTAGACATGTTAATAAGGTTTGAAACACTAATTTTTTTAAATTGAACATATGTGCATGATTGCAAGTAGTGACATTATATGTTTTTCACCCTAAAACATATTCTATTAAATCTCATTAATATCAGTGAAAAGGCTTTAAATGCATGATTGCGCGTGGTTGTCGCGAAGGACATCTCGGTATTAGCTTTTCCAATCATTTTATAGGGTTTAGACAAGTCGACGGGGGAGTCTTTTCTACATTAGAAATCACCATATAACACAATCTTATGTTTTGCTTAATTAAATTGTTATCCAAAGTCTAGGGGGGATTGAGTCTAAGTGAATACATTTTTCATCAATTGTTGAAACTCCATTTCTTTTATTGCTTTTTATTTATTATTTAGTTTTTAAATCTATTTCAAGTAGCTTATACTTATTCTTATAAGCAAATAAACAACTTCCAACATTTTCAAATTTTAATTTTTAATTGTTTAATTAGTTTTAACCGCATTCATTGATCTAATTTAATTTCATAAAAAAAAACTATCATACCGTCTTGGTGTGGGATACGACTCTGGGTTCTTACAATTGCTATACTAGCATACGATAGGTGCACTTGCCTACGTGTGTATTAGTTTAACATTCCGGTAAAATCTAGATATAAATTATATAACTCGAAAAATACACATCAAGTTTATAACATACATGCTTTTTTAGGCACTTCACATTGGAGATCCAAAAGACAAACCTTCTACGGATATGCTAGTAACAGGGTGTCCAAACATGATGTGTACCCCACCAGAAGAATTCTGGCAGTGACTAATGTCAAAGTAAACATATGGTATGGTTATGGTCATCTAGAGGAGATTGAAGTTCAAAGATCTGATCAGCAATTATACAAGTTCATGGAAGGCGACTTTCTACGACTTCATCTAAATGACATTGAAGACATGCTGTTTCTCGTTGCTCAGAACAGGTTCTTCAACCTCAAAGGTGAGGACATTGTGCACCTGGCCGCAGCCTTACGTATGTTCACAAGACGTATTGTAATCCAGAAGTGTGTGGAAGATTTTCAACTTGGTGTCGAAAGCTACCAGAAGAAGCTCAACATCTCAAGAACACTAACGCACAAGGCTGGCATCTTTGACCTAGTACCATATACTGCATACTCTAATCCTCAAGGTTTCATCTATTTGGACAAGTTGGAGAGAAACAGACTGGTGTGTTCTCATGAGCTCTACAAGTTCAGTAACGGTACACTCATATCAGTTTGGGATAAACTCAAAGACATGCTCAACAACTTGGAGATGGGGTATACAAGTGTCATGCCAAGAAAGAGATGGAGTAATTTGGACAAGAAACGGTCTCGCATCATGGTGAAAGACATTGATCGTTAGTTGCTGGAAAGAAGGTTGATGAGAAGCTTAAACAAATTTGTTGGTGGAACGGAACACCGGGAAGACCTTAGACTGCTTCAGCGGACAATATGACTTTGTCATATTTTGTTCTACTACTTCAGGTCATTTCTCGTAATTATAAAACTTGTGAATATGTAAATAAGCAGTGTAAGACTAAAAATAGGCATATAGTGTTTGAGTACGAATTTTCAAGAATTTCTTAGTAAATTCAAAAAAATTCAAATTAACGTACTCAACACCATATAATACCCTCAGAAATTGAGGGGTATTAAAATGTTCCTAATAAGGCTTAATATATATAATCAGAACATTTTTCTCCCCAAATAATTTTCATATATATTTAAATCACTTGATATCCAAAATATCAAGAGATTGGACATTTTTGATAAGGGGAGAAAATGATTAAAATATATATAACTTGTAAAATGTGATCTGAGTGACTCTAGTGTAGCTTCTTCCTTGTATGTGCAAAACATTTTCGGTTATTGATGTACATATGCAGGGGGAGCAATTTTGAAAGTTAAAAACCATCGTGGTACTAAATGTTTTGATTTATATCATAAAGTACCTTGATTGATATTTTCAAATGGTTTTAAGGCTATGAACAATACCAAAAGACCGACCATGTATTTAATTTATTGGAGTTATAAGGTGGTTAAGGTTAGGTATCTGTCCCACGATCCAGTCAGAACCGGAGGGATCTACCTAGGGATATTCCATTAGATAGAACAGAAGTCCTTAGGTATGATTAAAAGGAGAAAAAGTGAGAAAAGGGAAAAATACAGACTAAGACAGAGCTAACACTAGAACAAACTTAACAAGGTGTTAGTCATGAAGTCTTGGTAAGCATTGAAGGGGTTGAAGAATGAAAAAGAAAAGTTAAGATAAAGGGTGAAAAAAAGCTCTCCTTACACTTAGGCAGAAACCGGGTCAATACATATGGTATCAGAATTACTAAGCTGTTGTCTAGTATTG
Source organism: Tanacetum coccineum (assembly GCA_026074375.1). Classification (NCBI taxonomy): domain Eukaryota; kingdom Viridiplantae; phylum Streptophyta; class Magnoliopsida; order Asterales; family Asteraceae; genus Tanacetum; species Tanacetum coccineum. The sequence goes on along the minus strand of BQNB010021151.1, from coordinate 32,745 downwards.
AAGATAGTCATCATGGACCCAGTGATGCGATGCACAACCCTCCATAGCCACTCAAGGTCTTTTAAAAGACTATTGTCTCATTTCTCACGGAGATTACACACATTTCTATCGACATTCTCACTCCGAGTTAGTTGGTATTGAAAAGGTGGCAGTCTGCTTTAGTCTCTGATTACTAAAACTAAAGTGCACTATCGAGTCTAGAGCCATAAAGAGATTATCCATAAATCTCACTAGAACACTATTCCAATATATTTCTTTTTCATATATTGTGAAAACAAGTAATATCTTAAGAGTCCTACGCATTATCCTTATGATATTGCCAGAACATCAGAGTGATACTAAAGTATTCACAATGACGATGGAAATCCTTCCAGAGCCAACATCAAACAAGCTCTGTGGTAGGTGACTTGTGAGATCCTATATGGATCAAACATGTGACATTGGATATCGATTCAGTCTAGACTATGAATTGATGGTTGACGAATTTTGAAATGCATAAAACTCTCGATGTGTCATAAAAATCACTTTAGCAAGTGACACGACGATTGATTTTCAAATCAATTTTTTGATTCAATCGGTGAGACTTTGTCTTACTAGTTCACTCATACCGTGTTGTCTGCTTTGAGACGCTCTAGTAATGAGAACGGCTAGTGAAGCTACGAAACCCTGTCAAGGAGATTCTTCGGAATTCTACCTGATCACAGGCAGTATTTATACTGATTAACGAGGAATTGTGGTTATTGCAACCGTATTTGAAGAAGTGACAAAGACACTTTCGTCCAAATATGTTGTTTCTCACTAACCCATACATGCAGGCAATCCCGATGGTGGCAGCAGTTAGTCCAAGACAAGTCAAGATTCATAGCCACATGCTCACACTCGACCGACATATGTAAAGACATTATGAAAGCTCAAGTACATGTTTCAAGACTTCCGCTACTCTGAAAATACAAGCTTTCAAGGCTTAAAGTTAAAGAACTTCAAGAAAGATGAAAATACAAGCTTTCAAGAACAAGAAAAGTATGAGCATGTCGGTCTAAAGGTCACAAGTACACAAGATGACAAAAGATCACAAGATGATGATAAGAGATTATATTCGGCTGATGATCTCAAAAAGCTCAAAGATTACATGCAAGTCAAGCTTAAAGGAACAAGCTCAAGTCTAAAGTCTAAAGACCACTATGTATAACACAAGTTGAAAGATAAAGATTCAAGACCACGAGCAAAGATGAAGACATTCATAGAATGCTAGGCTTAAGAATTTTATAAATTGAAGTAACCTCCCTTAAGAGGAGATTGTTAAAAATCAAGAAAAGACCCGGTCACTCCTAAAAATATGTAGCTTGTAGGTCTTAGATAGTTTTTGGAACCTTAGTAAGGTAAAAGGGCCAAAGCCCATAGAAAGCCCATCAAGGCCCCTATGAGCCGCGACATATGGATGTATAAATACACTCTCCATAGCTTGGAGAGGGTGTTGGTTGGTTTCATTTCACACACACTAATAATCTAATATTCTCTTTTTCCTTTCTCTCTCTAGAAACCTTCCTTCCATCCTTTCTCTCTCTAGTTTCTTCATTGATTGGTTAAGTGTTTAGAGAAAACATGTTTTCTACACAAAGCATTCAATTCATTAAAAGAAAAACTCACATGTACTCTTGTGATCGTAAGCCCGAATTGGAATATTCCATTCGAGCTTATGTGTGATGCAAGTGATTTCGCTGTTGGAGCAGTCTTAGGTCAAAAAGATGGAAAACACTTTCATCCTATCTATTTTGCAAGCAAAACCCTTAATGCAGCTCAACAAAAATATACAATTGCTGAAAAAGAACTGATGGCTATAGTATTTGCATTCGGCAAATTCCGACCCTATATGATATTATCCAAAACAATTGTCTACACCGATCACTCAACTTTAAGACATGGTAACCTCAAATTATAGAGTCGAACAAGGATGTTCGTTCATTATTAATATTAGGTCTCAGTCATTCATTTATGTAATGTTGTAATAGGCTAGATTAGAATGCCGTGCTCGTTAGTTAATTATGTATCGTATGTGTAACGGACTTAAAGTCCAACAAAAGCCGAGCCCGGTCCAAGTCAAAAGCCCACACGTCTCATTTAGTTGTGTGGGTATATAAACCCTTTTCTTTGGTGGAAAAGTGTGTTGGTTGTCATTTGGTTGAAAACATTACACTTTGATAATCCACCATCCTTTTATTTTCTCTCTACTTTCTCTCTCTAACCTTTCTCTAAAATTCTTCCAAGTAATTTGTGTTCAACATGAAGTGTAATTGATTATCGGGTTCCTACAATTGGTATCAAGAGCCTCGGGTGGGTTTAGTGTTTGTGGTTTAAGCTTATGTCGAGCTTATTTTGGCTTATAAGCTCTCGGCTTATTTGGTTTTTGCTTATTTGATTCGAAAAAGTCTTGTACTTTTCTTGCTTATCTCTCATATAGCTTATTTGGTTAATGATTTTGTGGCATGAATATAGCACTGTTTGAAGCTTATTATGTGACTAGATGGTTCGGCTTCTTTTATATAGCATATATTGGGTCTCGGTTTGGTTTGATTTTTATTTTAACTAGAAAGACAGCTTAGTATTCATTGAATTCTAGTGTCTTATTAGTGAGCTTATAGTTTTTCTACGATATACGGAGAGCTTATTTTTAGTTTGAAAAGCTTATTTAGCTTATTCGGTTAGGTTTTTCTTTCTTTTAAGTATTTGGTATTAGAAACAGTGGTTTGGCTAAAAGTTGTACTATATTTGTTTGTTAGTCGCAAGTTAGCAAAAGAACAAAACACAGTACCAGCAGAGGTTTGTCAAAGTGGCCCCAAATTTTGTACTGTACTAACAGCGGTTTGGTACTTTTTTATGCCAGCGGTTTGGTAAAAAGTAAACAGTGGTTTACTAATTTTAATAGGCAGCGGTTTAGCTTTGTTGGCAACGGTTTCTTACAGGTGATAGCGGTTTATAATTTTTCATGGTTTGCCTAATCGAAACTCTGTCCATTTGAAAAGTCAACAGCAGTTTGTCGAAATTCTGGCAGCGTTTTATTGCTTTATTAGAAACAGCGGTTTGTAAAATTTTAGGCAGCTGTTTACTATTTTGAAAGGGACAACGGTTTGACCTCATAGCAGCGGTTTGGTATTAAACAGCGGTTTGCTTAAACATAATAGCCAGCGGTTTGTTCAAAATCTCTTGCCAGTGGTTTATAGGAAGCGGTTTCTTGAAACATTGACAGCGGTTTATAATTATTTTGGACAATTGCTATCAAACATCATTTGAACTTAAAAGACAATTAATTCTACTTCAACAAGCCAAAACATTAACTAATCCTTGTTTCACGATTTCTTCTTGGTTTTCTAAAATCCCGCGAAAGACTCAATTCTTTTCTTGGTTTAAATCAAAGAATTGTAAAATCCCATGAACGTAATTTTTAATTTAATAACCACCAATACAATCACATTACCTACTTAAGATCCTACAAATCATTTTTACTTCATAACAAACAAATCATTCATCATGACTACTCCAATCACCACTTTCACAATAGACAGTCAAATGCATAACAACATCATGGCAGCTGGTTCAAGGGATCATCCACCAATGCATGCAATGAGAAGATATGCATATTGGCAATCACATTTCTTAAGATACATTAATACAAGACCGAATGGTGATCCCCTGAGGAAATGCATTCTTGAAGGTTCTTACACACCTTCTACTGTCATAATTCTAGCTGTACCTACAATAGATGATTCTCCAGAAGTTCTAGAATGAACAACAGTTGAGACAATCTTGAATATGTCTCCTGAAAACAAAGAACATTATCAATCAGAGAAGGAAGCGATTCATTTGCTATTAACTGGAATTAGAGATGAAATCTACTCAATTGTTGATGCTTGTAAGACAGCTCATGACATGTGGATAGCTATTAAAAGACTATAACAGGGTTAATCTCTTAACATTCAAGATGTCAAGACTAATTTGTTTTGGGAGTTTGGCAGATTTACTTCTCATGATGGAGAGTCAATGGAGTCATACTACTCTAGATTTTACAAGATGATGAATGAAATGATAAGAAACAACTTGACAGTTGCTACGATGCAAGTCAATGTTCAGTTTCTTCAACAACTTCAACCAGAATGGTCAAGATTTGTGATAATTGTCAAGCAAAATCATGACTTGGACACATTATCATATCACAAGCTCTTTGACGTTCTGAAACAATATCAAAAGGAAGTTAATGAAATCTGTGCTGAGAGAATAGCCAAGAATGCAAACCCATTAGCACTTGTTGCTGCTGCTCAACAATATCCAGATCCTTATTATCAAGCACCAAAACCTCACAAATCATATGCACCACCATCAAAACAATCATCTTCCACCATATCTCATGCATCTACCAAATACAAAGGCAAAGAGATAGCCAAACCAATCACACCTCCATCTGAGTCACCTTTTGAAGAAGACAGTAATCCAGAACAAGCTCAAAGAGATAAGGATATGTAGAAAAACTTGGCACTCATTGCAAAGTACTTCAAAAAGATCTACAAACCTACCAACAACAACCTCAGAACATCTTCAAACTCCAGAAACAAGAATGTGGATACTTCTCCAAGATACAAGAATGATAATCAGACTGGGCAGTTTGAGAATCAGAGGACAGTGACTGTTGCTGGTGTCACACCCTGCCAAGGCGGAAACGCGAGGCGTAAACAAGAATGGATATCAACACAACACATGGTGTCTATATAGAGAATACTAAAATGAAAACTAAAGTAAAGCAAAGACACAAAGTGTCATAACAATACCCAAAACCTAATTGTGTCTTTATTAATGAGGAATAGGTCTCGTCAATAAATGATGCAAAACATAATCCAAACACGGATGAAGAGATCGATGAACAAGAACTGGAAGCACATTACAGCTATATGGCAAAAATTCAGGAGGTTCCTACTGTAGACTCAGGGTTTAATACTGAGCCATTAGAAAAGATTGTTCAACTCATCCTATTCATTATTGACTCTGGGAGCACAAAGCATATGATAGGCAATCTAAAGCTGCTATGCAATTTTGTTAAAAAATATATGGGTACCATTCATTTTGTCAATGATCAATTTGCTCTAATTCTTGGATACGTGGATTTGCTTTAAGGAAATATCACGATCAACAGGGTTTATTACGTCGAAGGCCTCAATCACAATCTCTTCTCGGTTGCTCAATTTTATGATGCAGATTTGGAGGTTGCTTTCTGGAAATCTACTTGTTTTGTTAGAGATCTTCAGGGAAACGATTTACTCACTGGTAATCATGGATCTGATCTCTATACAATTTCTCTTCAAGAAACCACTTCATCAATTCCAATCTGTTTCATGGCTAAAGCCTCACCAACTTAAGCATGGTTGTGGCATCGAAGACTTTCTCATCTTAACTTCGACTACATCAACTTGCTTTCAAAGAAGGATATCATGATTGGTTTACCAAAATTGAAATATGTCAAGGATCAACTATGTTCCTGTTGTGAAGTGAGTAAAGCAAAAAGAAGTTCATTCAAGACAAAGGTTGTTCCAAGTTTAAAATGACGGGTAAATTTGCTCCATATGGACTTATGTAAGTCCTATGTGTGTTGAAAGCATCAATGGGGTGTTGGGTATGTATTATTTTGTCCCTCAGATCGCTGACCATACCGCTCCCGACAGCTTATACATTTACCTATTAAGGTAATTTCGTTTGTCTCGACCTACTCACAGTCTTTACTTGGGACTCTATTTCTAAGATTCACCAAGGCATGTGGTAACATAGAAGTTCTAAAAGATTTTCTCAAGATAATTCAACGCAATCTTCAAGCTCAATTGATTTCTGTTCGATCTGATAGAGGCACAAAGTTCTTAAACAAGACACTCCATGACTATTTCAAAGAAGAAGGAATTGCAGCATCAAAACATCTCACTCCTAAGACACCATTCACTTCTGTAGTTGCACCTGTTTACTTAACCTGAGATGGTTGAAAATCTTGGACAAGATGAAAGAAAAAGGGGATGGAACTGATGCATTCTGGGGGGATATTTCCACTCAGTCTAAGGATATCGCAGTTTACAACAAATAAGAACCCGGCTTGATAGTTGAATATCTTACATTTTAAATTTGATGAAATCAAAGAGTTAACTGAGACGTTTGTTGATAATAACACTTTTAAGCCTCGTTCTCCAACGATAAAAGGCTCAGATTATGACAACTCTGGCCCCGTTCCCCAACTACAAAATATTTCTCCTTCAATAGATACAACAGCTTTGTCACAACAAGAGTTGGATCTTCTATTCGGTCCTCTGTACGATGAATTTTTCATTGTAGGTACTTCAAGTGTCAACAAGTCTTCTTCTCCCACCGATAATTCTAAACAACAAGACACACCACCTACAACGAATATTCAATCTTTAAGAGAACCAACAACTCCAACTACAAATGATAATGCTGAAGAAAACAACGATAATCAAGCAACAGATACACAGTTCCAACAAGATGAAATTATCAATCCTTTCTGTACACCTGTACGAGACGTTACTGAGTCTTCCTCACGCAATACTGATAATTCAAATATGCATACATTCTATCAACCACATGATTCTGAATACCGATGGACTAAAGATCACCCGCTTAGATCTTGTTCGTAGAAAGAATTAGATCCATCCAAGCCAATACAAACAAGACGACAACTTGCTACAGATCCTGAAATGTGTATGTTCGCGCTCACCGTGAATAATGCTGAACTGAAAAACATTAAGGAGGCAATAGATGATTCCGCATGGATGGAGGCAATGCAAGATGAACTTCATCAGTTCGACAAACTCAACGTCTGGGAACTAATCTACAAACCATTTGGCAAGAAAGTCATCAAGCTAAAGTGGTTATGGAAAAACAAAAAGGCCGTGAAAGATCAAAATCTATAATTCAGCATTAAAGACGACTTGGTAAGCTAAGGGGTACGCACAGTAAGAGGGTATTGATTTTGAGGAATCATTTGCTCTAGTTTCTTGCTTGGAAGCTGTTCGGGGTTTCGTCGCCTACGCTGCACACAAATCTTTTCCAATCTATCAGATGGACGTCAAAATGGCCGTTCTTAATGGTCCACTTAAGGAGGAGGTTTATGTTGCACAACCGGATGGGTTCGTTAATCCTGATCATCTAAAAAAAAGTTTACCGTCTAAGAAAAGCTCTATATGGATTGAAGCAAGCTCTGAGAGCCTGGTATGATGAACTCTTAAATTTCTTGATGTCTAAAGGTTTTACTAAAGGTACCATTGACCCTACTCTATTCATGATAAGATATGAGGAGGACATTCTACTTGTAGTTATTTACGTCGTTGACTTATTTGTCGGTCTTCAAACCCTAAATATTCCCTAAACAAAAACAAATAATAAAAGTTTGAAAAACTAATGCACAATAGATCTAAGATGTCCTTAATGGGGGAAATGAAATTCTTTTTAGGACTTCAGATCAACCAATCCCTACGAGGTATCTTTATCAACAGGCCAAGTACACTTTAGAAATACTTAAAAAACATGGTATAGATAAATGTGATAGCGTTGGTACACCAATGGCTACTAAACCTAAACTGGATGCAAACTTGAGTGGAAAACTCGTAGACCAAACAAACTACCGTAGTATGATCGGGTCACTCATGTATCTGACATCTAGTAGACCAGACATAGTGCAAGCAGTATGTTATTGTGCACATTATCAAGGCAGTAGACTGACTGAAAAACACCTTAAAGAGGTTAAAAGGATCTTTCGATACTTAAAGGGAACCACTAACATATGACTCTAGTATCCGAAGGATTCTGGATTTGAGCTACTAGCTTTTTCAGATGTCGACCATGCCGGATATCTTGATACTCGCAGAAGCACTTCTGGAGGAATACAGTTCCTATGTGATAAATTAGTCAGCTGGATGTCAAAGAAGCAGGACTGCACTGCAATGTCATCGGCAGAAGCTGAGTACGTGACGTTATCTACAGTTGTGCTAAGTATGTGCCGTCGTGAGGACATAGCTTAAGGATATGGCTTTTAGAACTTCAACAAAAATACCATTGTATTGCGATTCTCAGTCGCTATAGCATAATCTCATGCTAACCTCGTTATGCAGCACCTACTCGTACTCAACCATCATATACTCGATACCACTTTATAAAGGAACATGTTGAAAATGCTATAATTGAACTGTACTTTGTCAGAAAACTGATTACAAATAGCTAGACATGTTACTAAAGCCTTACCCGAATGGGGATTTAGGTTTAGTATTCTTGATAGACGAATTGGTATGAAAATGTTTGTACTCCAAGCAGAAACCTGAAGGTTTTTTCGGGGGGGTGGCAAACGATTATGCTGATATGTAAACACCCAAAAAATACTATGTCGCAGCGCGGAAAATAATGGTCTGGGGGGCGTTACTTATAATACTCTACAACAGCACAAGATTTAAGAGAAACGACCTCTAAATGTGTCGTTTGAAAAGTAATCTATGTTGATTTTCTTGAAATTGCATAAACATTTGTCCCTTAAACTGCATCACAACCCTATGAGAAGCTTGAAAGCAAGTACAACGAATTTTGATCATTTGTATGTTAAGTATATAATCCTATGAATGAATCTTGTCAATTTAGACTCCAATGTAAATCAGATAATCAAGCATTCTAATGCATGGGAGCAAAAATACTTAAAAAACAGTAACATAAAGTTGGTGAATTCATTAGGTTTAGTTTAATTCGTCTATAATGTACCGTAGACAACAAGATCTCCTATTTGTATGATAATGCAACAGATTGCAAACATCACATAAATGTAATTACGTTGCCCTAAGCTCATGACACTGAAGCTCGACATAAATATATTGCAATATAAAATTTCCAGCATTGCCCGTATTGATGTTCTAACCCAGGACATCCCTCGTCCGACATGGTATACGTTCGTTGCCCGGCAAACCGGCACAGTGAGCATGACTCACCCGAACGGGGATGTCAATCCCAATAGATCTATTTATGACATTCGCGCTTACTTAGACCAATCCAATTGGTTATACCATAATTAACAGTTCATGAGAATGGCTCATTGGCGGTTATCGCTACTTTGGCAACTTGGTAATCAATATAAAATTTTCTTCCTCTGCGTTTCCAATTTATAAAACAAAGCATGTTTCCACCCCAAAACTTGTAAATCAGTAAAACTGTAAAATGTGGGGCTATGAACTCACCTTGATGATGTAGAACGATTGACAGATAGGCATCTAATATGCACAACACGAACGGAGACGAAGCGGATCTAATCTAGAAGTTAACTAATCTTATGGCTAAGGCCCACTAGCCTAGGATATATGTATTTGGGTTTTCGACTGAATGGGTTACGTAAACTCGACACGTTGATAAAGATTAGTTTCCAATTGTATAAAGTTTGGTGCGTTCGGTTAAATAAAAAATAAATCAGAAGGAACTCAATGTATGTATATATTCCTGTAGATAATACATATGAAAAATATGTCAAGTATATTAATTCATACTGTAAATTATATACAACAGAAGACCAATAAATAAATTAATCAGGGTATATAAATACTTTGTAAGTATTAACTAAGAAACGTTGAGAAAAAGTTAGTTAGAACATTTCGACACAGTGTTCACGTAAATCACCCATTTAATCAATAGAAAGTTCTTGCATAAAAGTATACTCACGTCTTAAAGTTATGAATTAGGTAAATGAGGTTTCCCAAGTTTTTACAAAAGTTATACCGTTATTTTCAAATCGGGAATTTATAAAATTATATTTTATATTTTAATCTTTCGTCTTATTGACGGATCGTAATAAATCGTTGTCTCATTGTACAAAGTATAATTCTTACTGCGTGTGGGTTATTGTACAGTTTATAATTTTAATATATCTTTAAAATATAACTTAGTCCCTTTTACCGGGTCTCTAAAATAATAGAAGTTTAGTAAAACATTACTAAATATAGAAATTTATATATATTTCGTTATGACCTTTCCGTTTATATAACGTTTCCCATATTCGTAAAATCTAATGTTTTTCCACTTAATAAACGAAATCAATACTTCCACATCCGTGTGTTTTAATATATATATATATGTATATATATATATATATGTATATATATATATATTATATATATATTTATATAATATATATATATATATATATATATTATATATATATATATATATATATTTTAATTAGGATATAATATAATAAGTGTTATACTTATTTAACCATTTTAAACCACCAATGTGTATCCGGTTTCTAATTTGTAAAGTCTTGCGATATATTATTTGTCGACTTATGTTAACCCAAACGCACCCTTACGGTTTTCCTGCTCACCCAAACATACCCTTACGGTGTTATCCAGCAAACCAAACACCCCTGTTACGGTGTTATCCTTTGTGGGTTTCGGCTTAACCCAAACGCACCCTTACGGTTTTCCTGCCCAAACCAAACACACCCCTTGGCTGTTCACAGCCAACCAAACACACCCTCTACGTTTTTTGTTAAGCCAAACACACCCTTTTGGTGTACCTGCTCAGCCAAACGCACCCTAACCATGTTATATGCCAAACCAAACGCCCCTTTTTCTGTTACTAATAATCAAACGCACCCCTCTTGTGTTTTTAAAACCAAACTAACACCCTAGCTGCTATTTTCAAACCGAATGCACCCTTGGTTGATTTCTACCTAACCAAACGCAGCCTAGCTGCTTAAAACAAACCACACAAACCCTATTCGGTTACCACAAAACAAACACCCTTGGTGGTGTGGTGGCTGCCAAACGCACCCTTAGTGGTGGCTGCTACCCACACGCACCCTAGTGGGTCATAAACAAAGCCAAAACGCACCATGTTGGTGCTAGTAAAACCAAAACGCACCCTGCTTGGTGGTGGCGAGATCAAACGCTCCCTTTTGGTGCAAAACCCAACCCACACGCACCCCTCTTGGGCCAAAAACAAAACCGAACGCACCGTTATGTAGTTTTTCTGTGGTGGTGGCGTCGGTGGTGGTGGTGGGTCGACTGAGGTGGTGGTTTCTGTGCAGGAAGATGATGACGCTGGTGATGCCGTTTCTTGTTGTGGGGCTGTGTTCGCCGGCTGTGGTGGCGGCCGGTTGTTTTGGAGTGGGTGGTGGAGTGTTAGTGGGCGGCGCGTGGCCGCGTTTTCGATGTGGAGTGTGAGGATCCGGATAGATCGAGGTGTTTTGATTGGGGAGCTATATTTGGCTTTGCCGGAAAATTCCACCTGAAAAAAGTTTTTTCGGTGGCCGGAAGAGTGCGCGCCGGGGAACAATGGGCGGCTGGCGGTTGGTGGTGGCTGCCGGAAATGGGGAGAGAGAGGGAGGGTTTGTGTGTGTTTATCTTTGTAAATAAAAAATGAAATAAAATGTAAAGTTTATATATTAATATATATATATATATATATATATATATATATATATATATATATGTATATTTTATAGTGTTTATATAATATTATTATACACGTTATACTGTATTATGTATATATATACGTGTAAATTGTTTATATATACGTGTATATATATATATATAGGGGTTATATATATATATATACACGTATATCATATATATATACACGTTTATATTTATTTTTTACAGTATATATATATATATATATATATATATATATTATATACGTATATTGTAAATATATATATATAGTATATATATATTATATATATATATATGGATGTTATATTATATATAGTGTGTAGATATATACGTGTGTATATATATAAGTCTTTTTGTGTATGTTTATATTTATGTATGTATATATATATTTATGTATGTATATATATATTATGTATATATTATATAAAATTTAAAAAAAAATGGCATGTTTAATATAGTTGAGGTGTATATATATATATATATATATTATAATAATATATTATTATATTTTTATTTATATATATATAAATCTTATAAAAAAATGGCTGTTTAATATAGTTGAGGGTTAAAATTGGAAATTTTACAACAAGGGACCATATGTGTAAATTTGGTAAATATTGGTTCGGGACTCGTTTGAACTAGTTAACGGTCGATTAAGACACGAAAACGTGGCGCCATTGTTTTCCAAATCATTGTTCCTATAAAAATGAGTATATACTTGATAGTATTTCATAATTATTTTTATATATTTATAAACATTTGTGATTTATTTTGGTTTAATCCAGTTATGTCTCGTCCGAAGAGTTAGATCATATAGACCCATTATTTGTCATAGTTCCAATGAGATCAATCTCAAACCAATTATTTTTTCATCAAAATACAAAAAAAACCCCACTTTCCACCTCTTTTTTAAAAGGAAAATATCTTACAACGCTAAATCGTCACACGACAAAAAAATAATCATCGACGATCGAGTATTTTTTTATCTTTCAGTAGACGGGTGACACGATATACTTTCGAGGAACTTTTTTTTGATTTTTTTTTTCAGTCACGAATTGCGAAAATCATATATGATTTGTATAACGAATCATATATGGATTCGTTTATAGCGAATAATACATGATTTCATAAAATCATTATATGATTTCATAAAATCATATATGATTTGTGATTCTAACGAACTTTTTTTCAATTTTGTTTCAGTCACGAATTACGAAAATCATATATGATTGTTATAACGAAACCATATTATGATTTCATTTAAATAAAATTCCATATATGATTTTATAAAATCTTATATTTTTTCATAAAATCATATATGATTTGTGATTCCGACAAACTTTGTTTCAATTTAGTGTTCAGTCACGAATGCGAAAATATTATATGATTCGTTATGACGTATAAAAAAAACATATATGATTCGTATAACGAATCATATATGATTTCATAAAATCATATATGATTCATAAATCGTAATATGATTCATAAAATCATAAAAAAAAGTTCAGTCGAAAGTACATAGTGTCGGCCCCTCTATAGAAGATAATTAATTCTCGTCGACGAGATATGTTTTGTTGTTGCGTAACGATTAACAGTGTGTGAGATATTTAATTTTTAAAAAAGAGGTGGAAAGTGAATTTTTTTATTTTTGATGAAAAAATGAGTGGCTATGATTGGTTCATTGGGTCTATGACAAATATCGGGTGTATATTGAACTTTTGGCCTCGTCCGAAAGTAAAAAAAATATATATTTTTAACCCGAATATTTGCGTTATCAATAAACGTTTTCGAATAAAATGATGACTAATTTATTAAATATTTTTATTTAATAAAAAGTGTTAATTAAATATAATTTAATTATTTTCTTCTAAATCTTGCGAGGGCATTCGTCACTTTCTGACTGTTTTCGGGTCTCGGTCAATCAAAAACTAAAAAGTTGTCAGGAATGTCGTTTTACATCAAATTGCTTTAGAGTCCGAGTTGTGAAAATGTAGTTTAGCTGGTCGTTTTTGATACGTCAGCTTAGAAATAATCTATATCTTTTTCGTTTTCGAGCCAAATAAATTAAAAACAACTCACTTATGAGATGTAATAATAAATATGATTTATTATAATAATAAATATGTTCCAAAAATTTTACCGGTTACGCGGTAATTACTTTTATGTGACAATAAAAGACCAAAAGTCATAAGGTCAACTCAGATCCAAAACCAGTCAAAGTAGGTATAAAATAGTAATTTAATTTTTGAATTTGCCGGATGTTACAGTACCTACCTTTAAAGAAATCTCGTACCTGAGATTAAATTGTGTAACCTTTTGGTGTTGGATCAGAAAAAGATTTAAGATTTAATAAACCAGTTCTAAACAAGACGCTGATAACTTTATTCAGCAAAATTCGGTGTTTCGACACTTCTCAATGTTGTACCAACAAAAATTTGGCTAGGTTTGACCAGGATATTTAATCCATCAAAATAGGTATCTCAAAAATATCATTACAGATCTTATGATTGATTAACGTCATGTTATAAAGAAAGAAAGTCTCTTAATAGGTAAAAAAGCATTGAAGGAGAAAAGTGTATCGCAAGTGGGTATGTCTGTATTAGTTTTTATTATGTTCGAGGACGGTTAGTACCTTTTATGCTATCTGTAGTGTTCGATGTTTCATTTCAACGTTGCTTATGGATTGTAAGTACCTCAAATTACTATGCAGTACTAGGATAATTGTATCGCGACCTAAGTCTTTCCTCTAGTGGCTCCCGAATTGATAGTTGACTATTCTCTTTCGTTCGTCGATAGAGTGTTCATCTGGTTTATGGGAGGTTGCATTCTTACTTTGATCGAAGTTGTACCAGCTGCTGGACGCTCTTGCGACCAACCGCAGCGACCATAACGTCATACTATAACAAATGGTGATGGTTGAAGAAGATGAGGACTTTTTCGAGAAACAATATTCCCAGAATAAAGTTTAACAAATGGGAGGAGCTTGCGGAAGAGCTTATACGATAGACGGCGGAATATGGTACTCACTCGTTAGTTCGAGGACGAATCAAATCAATTAGCTCAAGTGTGCAAAGTCCGGTAGCTCCACCAACTGTCCTTCTGATCGGTAATGAGTTGGTATCGGCATAAAAGCAATAACTTCAGAAAGAGATAATGTAGTTCCAGTGAGGCTTAAGGTTTTCGCTGGGGTGGGAGACACAATTGTGTTTCGAGACCTTTTTTAACGGATTCCGAGTGATTACGGGTTGAGTTCATACTGTTGTCATTTCGGATTCCATTAAGCCCATCATTTATAATTCATACTTACATAAAGGAGCGTCCTAATTTATATAAGTAAGAAATGATAAACTTATGGTTCGGAGATTTACAATTTCTTTATTTAACTGAAGAGGCGTCCCAATCCTTTCAAATAAAGTGATTATAAATCATCCTACTTAATAATTTCTAAGCAATACGCGGTACTAACATAATCCTTCAAGGTGGTGGATGACATGGACGATGCATTGTGCTCTAATGAGTATGGACGAGTGTTCCTAACTCGTTTCGGGAGGCACGGGGAGTTAAAACAAATATGAATATCGACCTAGTGTTCAAGTTAGTTAATGAGTACGCGGTTGGAGTAACAGGGTAAGGTCTACTCTATGAACGTGTCAACCTAGCGATTAATACATAATCAATCTTCCTTATTACAAGTCGCCCTTACTAAGACTTGTAATAATCTGGATTCATATATAATCTCATGTAAACAGAACTTCTTGTGACGTGCTTTGTTAACATAGCAATTAATCATTTCAATCCTCATATTACAAGTACGCCCATACAAGAATTGTGGTTCATTAGATTTCATACATAATTCCATGTAAAACAAAATTATGACGTCTCCTGCTGTAATACGATATTGTATAAAGCTATGAGAAAAATAATATTCTTAGAGACTATTGTTTAACTTACAATGTCTGAGGACGAAGTGAGACCATTGTGCAACTCACAATGTCTAAGAAGTAAAATGAGACATTGTGTAACTTACAATGTCTTAAAATACGAATGAGACCATTGTGTAACTCACAATGTCTAAGAAGTAAAATGAGACCATTGTGTAACTCACAATGTCTTAAGAAATGTTCTAGTATTTATATAATTAACTCTATTATAAATAACGTACGATATACGCAAAAGGAATGCAAGCATATATATTATATATATGTATGTCATGTAAGCACTTAAGGTAACAAGTAACCTAAGCAAGTAAGCAAGTAGTGTGTATGCACTTTAAAAATGTTTGCTTTGTGATGCAATGCTTGTTTGAAAACGGTTATAGTCTAGGGTAAAATTGCAACCCACGTTTCCCTATAACCACGTGCTCTGATACCAATCTTAACACCATAAAAACGTTTTTCTTATTCATTTTGTCGCCAGCGGGAAATATGTCCGGGGGCATTACTTCATAATACAACAGCACAAGATATAAGAGAACGACCTCTAAATGTGTCGTCGTTCCCTTTGAAAGTAATCTCGTTGAATTTTCTTAAAATTGATATAAACATTGTCCCATAACTGCCTCACAATGAAAAGCTGAAGCAATTACAACGAGATTTGATCATTTGTATGTTAAGTAGAAATCCATGAATGAAATCTGGTCAATATAGACTCAATGCACCTCAGATAATCCAAAGACATCTAATTCACCTGAGGAAAAACATGCTTTAAAACAGTCACATAAAGGTTGGTGAATTCAATAGGTTTGATAAATCGTATAAATTGTTTTTTAGGACCACAAGATCTCCCATTTGTATGATAATGCAACAGATTGCAAACATCACAAAAATGTAATTACGTTGCCCTAAGCTCATGACACTGAAGCTCGACATAAATATATTGCAATATAAAATTTCCAGCATTGCCCGTATGGATGTTCTAAATCCCAGATAACATCCTCGTCCGTACTTGGTTTACGGTTCGTTGTACGGCAAACCGGCACACGTGAGCATGTCTATCTCCGAACTGGGATGTCAATCCCAATAGATATATTTATAACATTCGCGCTTACTGAGACCAATCTAATTGGTTATACCATAATTAACAGTTCATGATAATGGGCTCATTGGGTTATCGCTACTTAGGCAACACGTAATCAATTTAAAATATCCACTTGCGTCCAATTTATAAAACAAAGCATGTTTTCACCCCAAAACTTGTAGATCAGTAAAACTGCAAAATGTGAGGCTATGAACTCACCTTGATGATGTAGAACGATTGACGGATAAACATCTAATATGCACAACACGAACGAAAGACGAAGCGGCTCGATCAAGAAGTTGCAACTAATCTTAACGGCTAAGTCCCACTAGCTTAGGATAATGTATTTGGGTTTCCGATGAATGGTTACGTTAACTCGACCCGTTGATTAAGATTTAGATTTTCTAGTTGTAACAGTTTGGTGGTTGGTTAAATAAAATAAATCAAAAGTAACGCAATGTATGTAATATATTCCGTATATATTACATATGAAAAATATGTCAAGTATATAATTCATACTGTGAATTATATAACAAAGAAAACCAATCAAATAAATAATCGGGGTATATAATACTTTGTAAGTATTAAATAAGAAACGTGAGAAAAAGATTTGAATAGAACATTTCGACAAGTGTTCGTAAATCACCAATTTAATCAATAGAAAGTTCTTGCATAAAAGTAAACTCACGTCTTAAAGTTATGAATTAGGTAAACGAGGTTTCCCAAGTTTTTACAAAAGTTATGCCGTTATTTTCAAATCGGGAATTTATAAAATTATATTTTATATTTTAATCTTTCGTCTTATTGACGGATCGTAACTAAAATCGTTGTCTCATTTGTAAAAGCATAATTCTTATTCGTTGTCGGGTTATTGTACAGTTATAATTTAATATATCTTTAAAATATAACTTAGTCCCTTTTACCGGGTCTCTAAAATAATAGAGGTTTAGTAAAACATTACTAAATATAGAAATTTATATATATTTCGTTATGACCTTTCCGTTTATATAACGTTTCCCATATTCGTAAAATCTAATGTTTTTCCACTTAATAAACGAAATCAATACTTCCACATCCGTGTGTTTTAATATATATATATATATATATATATATTATATATTATATATATATATATATATATATATATATATATATATATATATAAATGTGTGTGTGTGTTTAAACGAGATTAACTAGGATATAATATAATAAGTGTTATACTCATTTAACCATTTTAAACCACCAATGTATATCCGGTTTCTAATTTGTAAAGTCTTGCGATATATTATTTGTCGACTTATGTTAACCCAAACGCACCCTTACGGTTTTCCTGCTCACCCAAACATACCCTTACGGTGTTATCCCTGATACCAAACACCCCTGTTTGGTTAACTGCCAAACCAAACGCATCCTTTGTGGGTTTCGGCTTAACCCAAACGCACCCTTACGGTTTTCCTGCCCAAACCAAACACACCCATTGGCTGTTCACAGCCAACCAAACACACCCTCTAAGTTTTTTTTGTTAAGCCAAACGCACCCTAAACCTGTTATATGCCAAACCAAACGCCCCTTTTTCTGTTACTAATAATCAAACGCACCCCTCTTGTGTTTTTAAAACCAAACTAACACCCTAGCTGCTATTTTCAAACCGAATGCACCCTTGGTTGTTTTCTACCCAACCAAACGCAGTCTAGCTGCTTAAAACAAACAACATGCACCCTATTCGGTTACCACGAAACAAACACCCTTGGTGGTGTGGTGGCTGCCAAACGCACCCTTAGTGGTGGCTGCCACCCACACGCACCCTAGTGGGTCATAAACAAAGCCAAACGCACATGGCAAAACCAACGCACCCTTGGTGGTGTCGATGATGATGTGGTGGTTGTGATGGGGGTGCGGAGGTGATGATGGTGTGATGATGTAGGCGGCTGCCATGGTGTAAATGGTGATGAGGCTGTGGAGGGTGGTGGTGCTCGGTGTGGGTGATGGTGGCTCGTGGTGTAGTGGTGACGAGTTGGAGGTGGCGGCTGTGGTGGCGAGTGGGTGGTGGAGATGGCGACGGTGAGGTGGCGGTGGCAGTGTGTGGTGGTGATGGAGAGGCGCGTGGCGGCGAGTGGTGGCGCGTGACATGGGGGATCGGGTAGATCGGGTGACGAGGAACCTTTTTGGATTCGGCCGGAAAAGTCCGCCGGAAAAGTTTTCCGGCGGCGGCGGTGGCGCCGGAGCGGCGGTGGTGGTGGCTGCCGGAAATGGGGAGAGAGAGAAGATGAGATGTGTGTGTTTTTATAAAAATCAAATGAAAAAAAAGATTATAACTTTATATATATATATAAAGTTATAAAAAAATGGCAAGCCACAATTAGATGAGGGTTAATTGTGTAAGTTTTTCATATAGTTTTAATAATTATCGGTTCGGGACTCGTTTGAACTAGTTAACGGTCGATTCAAGACACGAAACTTGCGCCATTGTTTTCCAAATCATTTTTCCCATAAAAACGAGTATTTACTTGATAGTATTTCATAAATATTTTTATAACATTTATAAAAATAATTGTTATTTATTTGGTAACCCGGTTATGTCTCGTCCGAAAGTAAAAATAAAAATAAATTTTTAACCCGTATATTTGCGTTATCAACAAACGTTACTGAATAAAATGATGACTAATTTATTAAATATTTTTATTTAATAAAAAGTGTTAATTAAATATAATTTAATTATTTTCTTGTTTCTATAATCTTGCGAGGGCATTTCAGTCACTTTCTGACTGTTTTCGGGTCTCGGGCAAAACTAAAAAGTTGTCTGAAACGTCGTTTTACATCAAATTGCTTTAGAGTCCGAATAATGAAAACATGATTTAGCTGCTCGTTTTTGATAAATCAACTTAGGAATAACATATATCCCCTTTAAATATGTTCCGAAAAATTACCGGTTACGCGGTAATCGCTTTTATGTGACAATAAAAGACCAAAAGTCAAAAAGTCAAATCAGACCCAAAAAGTCAAAGGGTAAAATAGTCATTTAAAATTTCAAAAATTGAAGGACACAAGACCAATACGCCGTATCCAGGAAAGCCAATACGCCGTATTCAAGCTATATGGGAATAAAATATTCTGGAAGATATTAAAAGTGGTCCCTACTCTAAGAAACCCCTGATACGTCGTATCCAAGACATTGGATACGCCCTATCAAAACCGACTTCAAACCTTATAAATAGAAAACTCATAAACGAGTTTTAAGTGTACAAAATTATATTCTCGATACCTAAACCACAAAAGTGGATTTTTATAGGAGAAAAATAGCAGAAGAGGTTGAGCAACGCGATTAATTCCATAGGAGACAACGTGTAATTTCTTATACTCTTGTAATCGTTTAGTTTTTGGTATCATTTGTTAACTCGGTTAGTTTACCTTGGCTAAATCATTACTTTGGTATTAATTATGACGTTTGAAGGCTAATACCTTCGGGTATTAGCCATTATTATGAATATCTTAATGTTTGGTTTGTTTATCTCGATTTCTTAATTTATCGTTGAATTGCTTGTTTATGTCTATCATCATACTTGTTTATGTGCTTAAGTATGCGACCTATCATTCAACTGGGTCTAGTCCTACATATTTAATGTGTTGCAACTTCGGTGTTGTTTGGGCGTAGGATAAGAGTCCAGGATAGCTCTCCATATTGCAATTTATATATCTAGAATAATATGATCACAAATATTGACCTATCTTTTCCCTTTGATTGTGAGCTTAGTTGAGCCATAAGGTGACCTTGGTACCAAGGAGTACGTTCTAATCAATTGGTAAAGACTTGGACAGGGGACAAGATCACCATTGCCTTAATCCCTAAGATAGATTATAATTAGCAAATTAGGATGCTTTATGCGGATACGTTTAATTGTGACAGAATTCTACGTGTCTAGGTCTTAGGAAGAAATAACGCCTAAGTCTTAAGAATGATATGCCTCTTCGAGATAAGTAATCATTGCACTAATAAACAAACCAACGTTCTGATTAGATTAATAATGGTTAATACATTTTCTTATATTTGGCTATACCGCTCTTTTATCTTCTGTTAATTTGCTTGGGTGGGTTAAAGTGTCTTGAATTGGGTTTTAGTCACCACAAAACCTGTGCCAGTCTCTTAGGCTGAAAACCCCTCTTATCCATTAGATTTAGGATTAACATAGGTTTAGCATAGATTAGACTAACTTAGATTAGAAAAACCAAAGTATTAATAAACTGAAAGATTTAACTTCGCTCTAAGTGTTCGACACCCTACTTACCACGAGACTACCACCACCGGGTACACTGTCCGTTAAAGTGTTGTTTTTGGTTAAGTCGGTAAAATATAAATTTAAAACTTGAATCACAAATCACACACCTAACTACAACACATCAAACCTGTAGCTTGGATCTTAGAAAGAGGAATCGAGGAGTTGGTAATGGCTTTGTAAAGATATCTGCAATTTGATCACGTGTATGTTGAACTCGAAGATCTCCTTAAGCAACCTTTTCCCGAACAAAGTGATAGTCTATTTCCATGTGTTTTGTACGTGCATGGAAGATAGGATTAGCTGAGAAGTATGTTGTACTAAGATTGTCACACCATAGTAAGGAGTTGAAGATGAACGGATACCAAGCTCATGAAGAAGAGCTTGAAGCCAGGTAAGCTCAGCAACAGTGTCAACAAGAGCTTTGTATTAAACTTCTGTAGAGGAACATGAAACCGTACGTTGTTTACGTGCGGCCCAAGATATAAGGTTTGAACTAAGATATATAGCAAATCCCACCGTGGACCGTCGATCATCTGAATCCCCAGCCCAATCAGCATCTAAGAAAGCTTCAAGAGAAGTATCGGGACTACCTTTCCATAGTACGCCAGTAAAAGCTTGAAGGGTAGAACCAGAAGAACGACGTATGAGCATACCATGGTCAAACCGAATACATGAGATAACGTAAATTCTTTTACCTGCAGACCAAAAATAATTTCGTTGGAGCTTTCATATATTTGACTTACCTTGTTTAACAGCAAATGCTCTGTTCAGGCAAAGAGAGGGTAACCATATTCTAAAGCATCCAATACTTGTCGATATTGACTGAATTAGAATAAGGTATTGTCATTCTAAACTAAGGTGTGTTATGGTAAACCATGGGAGAAGACACGGGATTGCAATTAGAAAGACCAGCCCTTTGTAATAGTTCCAAAATATACTTCTTTTGAGACAGGAGAATGCCGCACATGAGGAACAATTTCAATACCCAAGAAGTAGTTAAGTGGCCCGAGATCTTTTAATGCAAAAGATGGTCCAAGTTGACAAATTATCAGTGTTGCAAAAATCGGCCTAGGCGCTAGGCGGGGATTAACCGCCTCGATTTTCACTAATCGGCCTTATTAATCGGTATGGTCAAAAATCGATCAACATACCGATTAATCAGATAAAAATCGGCCAAATCGGACATTCATCGGCCAATCAGACAAAAATCGGCTAAATCGGCCAACTCAGATACGGATAGAAATTAGCCAAATTAGGCATAAATCGGCCAAATTGGACAAAAATCGGCTAAATCGGAATAATCGGGCATATAGTTTCAAAAATTATTCATTTTATATAGAAAAATCCAATCCGATTAATCCCCGTCTAACCGATTAATCGCTAGGCGGTACCGGGCCGCCCAGCTAGCGCCTAGCGATTTTTGCAACCTTACAAATTATATTGTCGATATTGCCTTATTATTACATGTAACGATGAATGATGTTATTCTCATATACTAAAATGTACAAAAGTGTGTGTCCACGCGAATAAATAAACAAAGATGGGTCTGTTTTATAGCCTTTAAAACCGAGATCATAGAGGGCCTTGGAGAGGCGCTCAAACCAAGCGCGTGGCGGCCTGCTTTAAGCCATAAATAGACTTATGAAGAAAACATACATGATTTGGTCATTTTGGATCAACAAAGCCCGGAGGTTGTTTCATATAAACCTGCTCCTTAAGATTTCCATGAAGAAATGCATTCTGGACATCTAATTGGCGTAGTGGCCAGTTGTTAGTAACCGCAAGTGATAAAACAGCTAGAATAGTTGTCGACTTGACAATCGGGCTAAATGTCTCATGAAAATCAATACCTGGTTGTTACTGAAACCTTTGGCAACAAATCTCGCTTTGTAACGAGTGATAGGACCATTCTTGTCCTGTTTTAACCTATATACCCACTTTTAATCAACAACATTAGTGTTAGAAGCATGAGGTACGAAAGACCACATTCTATTTTTTACGAGAGCATCATACTCTTCTTTCATAGCTTGACGCCACTCTGGAGAGTTGTTGGCAATGGTAAACGAGGTTGGTTCAGTGATGGTAGTTGGGAGAATGGTATCATGATTTGCGGATGGATTGTAGGGAACCCATTGTTTGGGATTTTGACAAAGATTTGTGGGACGTTGTCAAGTGATGGGAGACGATGGTGGAGGTGGTGAGGGTAGTGATGTTGGTATCGATGTAGTCGATATGGGAGATGGTTGACCATTAGAAGACATGGGAGAAGTTTGAGAAGTTAGACTCAACCGTGAAACCGATGATGGAGATAAGATCGGTGAGCGCGGTAAAGATGGACTTGGATGGTCAGTAGTAGGAATTACATAAGGTGATTCCAAGTAGTAATAGGGAGATATTTTGGAAGGGGTGTGGAAGTTGTGTTAGGGATATCGAAGGAGAATTGTGCTTCATTAAAACAAACATACCGAGCAATATAAAGATGTTCGGTAGAGATATCAAGACAATGATATCCATGATAAGAGGGGTTGTAGCCAAGTAAGACACACGGAGTGGAACGAATCCATTTTGTGATGATTGTATAGACGAAGATGGGGAAAACATAGGCACCCAAAGACACGAAGAAAAGAGTAGTCGGGAGACCGTTTGAATATATGTTCAAAAGGTGACTTGTTTGTCGATGTTCGAGATGGCATGCGATTGATTAGGTAAACGACAGTATCAAAAGCATAATTCCAAAAACGTTGAGGAACACATGATTGAGCAAGAAGAGTAAGACCGGTCTCCATAATGTGGCGATTGCAACGTTCAACAAACCCGTTTTGCTCACTTGTATGAGGACAAGATCATCGATGAATAATTCCTAGATAAGATAAAAATGGAGCTAAGTTGCGAAACACACCACCCCAATCAATTTAAACATTCTTTAATTTTGTAGTGAATTGACGTTCAACCATTTGCACAAAGTGGCATACACGTCAGATTTTTGAGCTAAATGATATATCCACATGTAACGAGAATGATGATCAACACACAACATAAAATATCTATGACTTTCAAAAGATAACACAGGTGCGGGACCCCAAACATCACAATAAACCAAGTCTAAAATATTATTACTTCAAAATTCATAAACAAATAAAGGCAG
Source organism: Tanacetum coccineum (assembly GCA_026074375.1). Taxonomy (NCBI): domain Eukaryota; kingdom Viridiplantae; phylum Streptophyta; class Magnoliopsida; order Asterales; family Asteraceae; genus Tanacetum; species Tanacetum coccineum. The sequence continues at coordinate 8,845 of BQNB010021151.1, read as the reverse complement.
TTTTGAAGATTTTTCCAATGGACAAGAACTACAGAAACTTGACAAACTTTTATTTGTAACAGGAAGAGAAAAATTAGAAAGCATAGAATGCAAAAGAAGTTGATGAGTATGTTCGCGCCGCCTATGCCAAATGGCTGGGGAAGCTCGTATAGCCGAAAAATATACTTTGTTAATCGACTTTAGTTGAGGAAGAGTGATGGTGTAGAGACCGTGTTTACTGGGGCCGGTGAGAAGAGTGGTATGTGTAGACTCGTCTTTTACAACAAAATAAGAAGTGTGAAATTCAAAAAATACATCATTATCATGACAAAAATTTTAAACATAAAAGAGATTGTTGGAGATTTCTAGTACGTGAAGAATGTTTTTAAGAGAAAAACGTTTTTTTGTGGTGAGTAAATTTTAGATGAAATAGTATAAAGAATAGGATGACCCTTACCATTGCCAACATGAAGTGCGTCATCACCATAATACGCCTCTAAAGTGTCCATTGCTGCCAAATCAGGTGTCACATGTAGGGATGGCAAAATCACCCGAAACCGATGGGGAAAATTGAAACCCTAACCGGTTGGGTCGGGTTCGAGGACGGGTTGGCGGGTTTAGATATGGGTTCGGGTAGAATTATTCTTTTTTTTTCTCGGGTACGGGTTCGATTGCGGGTTCTGGTAATACCGCCCCGTTTACCCGTATCGTACCCGTACCCGTTTACCCGATCTGTACCCGCTTTTATTGCCATTTTTAAATAAGGCAATTTGGGCTCCTAGTCTTGTACAAAATATTTGACTACTCGTATTTTAAAAGTTATTTTTATCAACCATATCTTGGTAATTACAAATAATTAGTCACGCCTGACTCTTTAATTCTCGCAAGGTATATCTTTAAATAATATATAAGGGGTTTTGAGGTAGGTTAACTTGCCGTGTATCCATGTCTGTCGTTCTTTCTTCTTCGGAGTTTATGTCTCAAGGTTCTTCTTTTATTTTTTATTTTATCTTTAATGCATTAATTGTTTGTTTATTTAATCATTTAATTATCTATTGAACTTGTATACATAATTATTTAACTTGAAATCATTACAATAGTAATGAGAGTGTAACTGTGTATTCATCATTTGATCATTTTCGCACTTCATACTTAGGCATATTTTTTACACTTCCATGAACGAAATCATATTTTTCTTACATTGTTCATGTCCAACGAATATTCAATTGCGGATAACCGAAACCCGGTAAAACGCAAAAAATGATGGATAATATAACGGGTACCCATCGGGTATTGGGGCGGATACGGGTTTGGAAGTTATAAACGGGTATGGGTTCACTAAAATCCGACCCAAACCCGACCCGTTGTCATCCCTAGTCACATGACTATTTGCTCTGGTGTCTGAATGCCAATTTGCAGAGGCATTAGAGGATTGAGCATGGGTATTTGCAAAGTTAGCGGATGGACGAGTGCGAATAGTAGAAGGGTCACGATTAGGGCATTGCGATGGAATGTGACCAATACCACCTTTATTGCACGTGTCATACACTGTGTTCTAGGTGGATGCCCACTCAAATTGACGACCATTACTACGACCTCGGTTGTTGTTGTTGTTATCACGAGAGTTGTTGCGATTACCATGATTGTTGTTATTTTTACTCTTGTTGTTGTTGTTTGGACGAGCACCATAAAAGGCTTGTGGACCAGATGGTGCAATAGGTGACACATGGAATCCAAGTGCACTCAATTGAGCAGCCAACTATGAAAGTTAAGCTTGACGAGGTTCTGTCATGCTTAGTGAGCCCAATGCGTTGTTTGCAGCAAAAGATGTAGTGATAGACGGAACAGATGCACGAGTTTTTCCAAGCATATAATCATGATCACTAAGGAGTGCATGAAGCTCGCTAAATGCGGTTGGACTTTGACGGGCAGTGATTGTGGTTTTAAGGCCGTTATATTCTTCACGAAGACCTGAGACAACAAGCATACCGAGATCTTTATCCTTTACGGGTTCACCGATTGCGATGAGCACATCAGCATATTCTTTAGCACGATTTAGATATGCATCGGGAGTTTCATCATCGTGCATCTCTATTCTCAGAAGTTGTGTCTTGAGAGTGTATTCCCTAGATGTGGAATGCGGTGCATACGCCTTTTTAAGGGAAAACCAAAGATCTCGAGAAGTTGTACCTTGAACATGGCGAAAAGAAGCTTTTGAGATTGTAGAAATAATTAGCATACGGACGTAAGCATCGTTGGAGACCCAAATCGGATAATTCGGGTTTTCCTTTGGAAATGTGACACCTTCAGTAACGGGTAAGGTTTTTGATGGACAAGGTATTGAACCATCCACATAACCTACCAAATTGTTTGTGATGAGGAATGGTTCAATCATAACTTTCTAGTAACCATACTTTGTGGGTGAAAGGGTAAAAGCGAACTTGCAAGAGTTGTGAGCCGTTTTATCGACTGTGGTGAAAGCTGAAATCATAGCCATAGTGATATTCCTCCTTTTTTTGTTTTTAAGGGTTTGACAGCGGCGGCCACCGGCGACGGCGAGGTGATCGGAAAACTGAAATTGATTGGGGGGTTTTGTTGGAAACTATATGAGGATCACAGTGGTATTTTTGGTTTATCTTAAATCGATGTCGTTTGGCCAAAAAAAGAAAAAACATGACCGGATTTTGAAACTCCGGTGAAGTACTGTGGTAGCGCGTGGAGGAGCGTGTGGGCATGAGAGCGTTCAGCGTTGATGTGTGTGTGTTAGATATGTTATGTGGTTTTGAGAGAACAGAGGAGGGGTGTTGAGGTGTAGTTAAGTCTATTAAGGAAGTATATAGGCGAATGTAGTCGAGATATTGGTGTGAGCGCTGGAAGTGATTGACAAAATGTAAAGGTCCTGGTTGTTGGGGATGGTTTATTGGGGCGCGTTTTTGATAATCACGAGAGTCAGAAAAGAGCCTCAAGGGTATGTATTATTGTAATTGTATTGTGTTTTGTAATTAGATTGTTATATGTATATAAACTAATACTATGAAAGAGCGGAATTGCACCGGAAAAAAGGGTTGTTAGTGTTCTGGCTTTGATACCATAAAAGACCTTAAAGGGTATGTATTATTGTAATTGTAATTGTGTTTTGTACATTAGATTGTATATACTAATAGTATAACTTACTAACTAAGCAGTTTATACATAACCTAATCGGTACGGCTCATCTATACAATTAGACCGGCCCATCTAATCTAGTTTGTTCTAACATAATAAACTTATATAAGCCCCTAAGTCTCAAAATAAACCAAAAAATTGGAGCAACATGAGCCTTAAGCCAAAAAAAACTTAAACAAACACCCGCCTAAAAAACGTTGTTCAAATGAAGAAACACAAAAACTAGAATGAGAAAACATGTAACAAGATTAAATCCAAACATTTCCCGCGTAAAAGCATTCACTAACACAATCATAAACCCCCAGATTCCAAATCTTCACAGTTTTTCATCACTAATTCCTCGAATCGCAACCCGCGAAAACCAAAAACAACAGCTTGCTAAACTATTACAGTCACAAACCCTCATTAAAAACCCAAATTTTTATTACAAATCACTTCATGGACACATTATAGTATCTGGGTATCAATCAGATACCTTTCTTGGTAACTTATTGATCAATGGTTATGCAAAATGTGATCTGATGGGTGCGCGTAAAGTGTTTGATGAAATGCCTGAGAAAAATGTGAGTACTTGGTCTTCGATGATTTCGGGCTATACGCAATGTGGATATGGTGAAGAATCATGGGTTATGTTTGTTTTGTTTAGGAGAGAGTGTGATGAAAGGGTTAATGAGTATGTGTTGGCTAGTGTTGTACGTGGTGTGACGCGGTTAGGGAGTGTGGTTAAGGGTTGTTTGTTGCATGGTTTGGTTGTGAAAAGTGGGCTTGGTGAAGATGTTTATGTAGGTACGTCGGTTGTTGATTTTTATTGTAAAGTTGGTAGAGTGGAAGATGCGAGGGTGGTTTTTGACGGTTTGGTGGTTAAGAACGCTGTGACGTGGACAACGATGATAGCTGGTTTATGCGAAAGACTAAGGTGTTGAGTAAGGAGAGTGAGTTTCTTTAGAATGTTGAGTGAAATGGAAAGTTAAGTGTGATTGTTTCGGCTATGTACGTTCTTCTCTCTAGTGCATTTTTTAAAAGTGATTAGTGCTTTAAGTGCGTGTTCGATTCTTGGGTTCCTTGAAGGCGGAAAGCAGATTCATGGTTTTGTGTTGAGAAGAGGCACATCCATGGATATATCGGTAAGTAATGCACTTGTTGATTTTTATGTGAAATGTGGTAAGGTGAGAATGGGAAAGATGGTTTTCGATCGGATGCTAGTTAAGAATGTTATATCATGGACCACGATGATTTCTGGTTATATGCAGAACTCGTGTGATGATGAGGCTATGAGTTTGTTTATTGATATGACTAGAAATGGCTGGAAACCAGATGCGTTTGCTTGTACTAGCGCTTTAACTTCATGTGCTTCACTTGAGGCTCTAGAGCCAGGTAGACAAACACATGCTTATACTATTAAGACTAATCTTGATAAAGACGAATTTGTGAACAATGGGTTGATTGACATGTATTCAAAATGCAATTGTCTTGATGATGCAAGAAGAGTCTTTAATGCCATTCCAAATCGTAATGTGATCGGTTACAATGCAATGATTGAAGGTTACTCTAGGCTAAATAATCTCTATGAAGCATTGGATCTTTTCCGCGAAATGAGGCTTAACAATATTGACCCGAGCCTTTTGACTTTTGTCAGTCTTCTGGGGGTTTCAGCATCGTTGCTCACTTTAGAACTTAGCAAACAAATTCACGGATTTATGATCAAATTTGGTGTCTCTTTGGATATATTTGTTGGCAGTGCTCTCGTCGATGTGTATTCAAAGTGTTCTTCCACATCCGACGCTCGCCTTGTGTTTGATGAGATGCGTGAAAAAGATATTGTGGTATGGAACGCTATGCTTTTCGGGTATACCCAGGTAGCTGAAAACGAAACTGTTCTTAAACTGTACCATGAACTTCAACTTTCATGTCAGAGACCAGACAAGTTCACATTTGTGGCTCTAATTACAGCAGCTAGTAACCTTGCTAGCCTTCCCGTCGGGCACCAATTCCATACACAGCTCTTGAAAACAGGTTTAGACCTCGACCCGTTTGTCACAAATGCATTACTAGACATGTATGCTAAATGTGGAAGCAAACAAGAAGCTCAAAATTTATTCGACTCCACAGTTTACAAAGACATTGTGTGTTGGAACTCAATGATATTAACACACGCACAACATGGAGACGCTAAAGTATCCTTAAAATTGTTTGAAAAAATGTTAAAAGAAGGAACCCGGCCAAATTATGTCACCTTTGTAGCTGTGCTCTCGGCTTGTGACCATATGGGGCTTGTCAAAGAAGGGTTTGACCACTTTGAATCAATGGCTAACTTTGGTCTTGAACCAGGGATAGAACATTACGCATGTATGGTTTCACTTTTGGGTCGAGCTGGGAAGTTGTATGAAGCTAAAGCTTTCATTGAAAAGTTACCAATACCTCCAGCTGCCATAATCTGGAGGAGTTTGCTAAGTGCATGTAGAGTTGCGGGTAATCTTGAAATGGGTAAATATGCAGCAGAAAAGGCAATTCAGAATGATCCAAATGATAGTGGTTCGTATATCTTACTTTCTAACATATATGCAAGTAAGGGTATGTGGGGTGAGGCGAAGAAGGTGAGACGGAGGATGGAGGGCAATGGGGTGGTGAAAGAAGCCGGATGCAGTTGGATTGAAATGGATAATGAGGTTCATGTTTTTATAGCGAAAGATAGATCTCATCGCCATGCGGAACTGATTTATTCAGTAATTAATTATTTAACTGATCATTTTAGAGCATTAGTTTATGAACCAGATTCTTGTATAACCTTGATAAATAATTGAGCGGTTATAAAAAGAGATTTATTCAGCATTTTTATTTCCATTTTCTTGAAGTTGTGCATATGTTTGCTCGATATTCTTGAATATGCAGACACATGGTTTACTATAGCATAATTTGTGTATGTTTTTTTTTGCGGTTTTTGCTTCTTTATAGCTGGATGTTGAAAATTTTAGATTCTTATCTAATATATTAGAATTTTTTTTGCTTTAGCCAATAAGAACTTAAACAAACTTAAAGAAGAAGATATGAGGTTGTAAAGCAACACGATGCACCCTTCCTATGTGGTGCTTGTCTACGGGTTGCTGGTGCAGTTCTGGTAGACACTGATTCATATCTTCACATGACTAGCAATAATATGTCAATCATGCAAAGGGTGTATTGTGCCTATGCAGGCTTCAGTTTTTGTATCCTATATATGTTGGTTGATATGAAATTTTCGTAAAACCTGTTCCGAAAACTGAAATATATGTGGATATAATTAGTGATGCTATCAGATGAGGTGAATTATGTATTCTTGATTACTTGTAGCTTTGCTCTATAATACCTAGGGTTAATGGCATTTAATAGCAACGTACTTTCCCATTTGAGTCATTATCAGACACGAACTTAAAAAAGTACCACAATACCCATCCAACTTTCAAATTCTGATTCATTATCATACGTTTTAGAGTCATCTATTGCACCGTTAGTCCTTTTGACTAACGACCGTTTGTAATTAACTCAAAAGTATGTTTTCTTTTTCTTTTCTAATTATTTTTAAAATTTTCTTATTATTTAATTATCATACGTGTATAAAAATGCATATATATAACAATACTCAACAATATTATATATAAATACAAAAGTGGTCAACTATGACTGGATTAATATGAATTAGTGACTCAACGCCACCTCAACGATGACATGGCACACATAAACGATGACATGACACACATAAACGATGACATGGCACACACAAGACAATAATTTTAAATAATTTTTATAATTTTTCCTTTTTTTAATAATTTTTATAATTTTTCGTTTTTTTATTTTTCTGTTTTGGGCTAACTATGACTGGATTAATATTAATTAGCGACTGGACGCCACCTCAATGCCACCTCAACGATGACATGGCACACATTTTGCACAATTTTATTAATTTTCGGATTTTTTTTTTATTTTCGGTTTTTTTTTTTGGAATTTTTTAATTTTTGAATTTTTTTTCAATTTTTGGATTTTTTTTTTAGAAATTTGTATAAAAATATGTCCCATAAGGTTTGAACTCATGACCTATGGTTAAGTTCCAATCATGATTACCAACTAAGCTAAGCGACCATTTGTGTTTTAGTATAAAAAACATTAATAATATCTTCTAAAAAAAACATGTACATATCTTTTGATTTTCAAAAATATATCACCCTAATCTTTATTCATAAAAAACCCTAATGCTCATATTATTATTGAAAAAACCTAACTTGCCGTCACCGAGGTCAAACTTCCGTTCTAATGGTTAACATGATATTCTCATTTGATTCATACATGCGTGTGTAACTGTGTACACTTTGAATCAATTTGAGAATTGTTATACACTTGCACATATTCCATGCATAACAAATCAAACCAAATTATAGTCAATTTTGTTACTGCATTATTTTAGATTCACTCATATAAAACACAAAGTAGTCCAGGCCTTATTGACTTTTTCGTGATGTTATTAATGCAATGTTGTTGTTCATATTTGTATGCGTGATTTATTCCGGTTATGTATATCTCCATCATGTCCATGAATTTACAACTATACATCATGGGATGCTACAATAACTAATTGATAAGGTTAATGGGCATGTTAGAAAATAAACAGTTGCTATACGAAGATGAGGATGATGCTCTAGATTGGTCATACCTTGAAGATTATTTAAATATTCAGGTAAGATTCAAAGTGATGTTTTTGTTTAATAGTATTCAGTAGCAAGTACCCTAAAAAAGTCAGGTTGGATTTAATTCTGTTACTTGTGAGGTTGGTATGAGAATGGTTAAGTTGGCTGATTTGCTTTATGGTGCATGTGAGTGGATGTCCAAGCCTAACATGGTATGTCTCTATATTCCTATTTTTTTCTTTCAGTTATCTACCGCTTTATGTAGCTTTTTGTTTAGGGAATGCACATTTTTGAATTTATGATGCAATTATTGATTTGTGCTTATTATCATTGTATCATGACATTTTGATGTTGACATTTAAGGAAAGGTATTCTGTTCACGCCTGTTGTATCTGCTATTATAAGGAAGAGAAGGGTAAGTGTTCCTTCATGTTTGCTTTAAATGGGAATTCGATTAATATTACATTTAAAGGTGCCATTGGATTTTATAGACAAATGTTCGGTTTATAATGAGTGCAAGCCATAATCCTGGTATATTCAACTTAAGGAATTGATTCCAAAACGGCAGGTACATTTCCTGCATATATGGGTACAAAGTTTATTTAAAAGTTTTTTTTCATTCATTGTAATTTTAATTTTATACATGCCACTGTAATGTGTCAAATCGCTTTGATTCCTCTTTTATGTTTCTTAATTATGCAACTTAAGTTTCTGAATTATGAGTTAAACTTATAACTTTGGTTGTTGAAATCTTGCGCAGGAACGCCTAAAAAAGATCAATTCAGATTATGGAAAAGCTCAGATAGGTAACATTACTGCTGGTATGTAAAGAACAAGCGGATACTTTATCGAAAGAATTGCGCAATCGTGCCACCTTCCTATTTCTTTTTCCCTTCGCCTCTTTTGGCTTGCCATCATAACATAATGACATTTTGATATCTTATATTTCGTTGTCAGCCGTTGATCAATTTATGCAAAAGGTTTGCTAACCTTGATTATATGTTGTAGAGTACATGTATAAAGCCATCGACGCCCTACCTAAAAAT
>BQNB010021150.1:0-64594 GCA_026074375.1 Tanacetum coccineum | reverse complement strand
GAAAAGAGAAATTACACTAGAAAAGCTTTTAAAAATAAAGAATTACAATAAGCAATAAAAACTTCAATAAGCTACCAAAAAAATACTACGTCCGTGAATGTGTGATAATGAGGCCCTTTTATAGGCACTCATAGATCCTTCTAGGCCTCTAAATTCCTCTGCACGCTCCTCTGAATCTCAACCGTACACATTTCCAATCATTGGATCAATGATTATGGCCGTTAGATCATTTCTTGGGATCACACGGATTGCCAAGCTGGCAATCCTTGATGTGACCCTTGTGTTACTTCTCTGAGTGATCCAAGAGTAAATCCCAATTCTCCTTGTGCTTTCTTCCATAGCCACGTGGCCTTAGCTTGAGAGTGAGTTAATGAGAAGCTTGATTTGACTAATCTCTCCCTGCCATCTTGTTGGCGATCCCATGAATTGACCAATTGATCCTTCAATTTGGAAAAGCCCCATGGTTTTAAGTGAATGGTAAATTGGGGATGAAAGATGAATAGTGCCCACGTTTTCCCGCTTGTTTTAACTGTCACAGGGTAAATTCATTTTAAACTTTTAAATAATTACACTTTCAGTCCCTGTGGTTTTTGAATAATAAGCCAAGATATCCCAAGTGTAATATAACTTTTGTTTTTGGCAGGAATGGCCCTTGTACTTTGATAAAATGGTAATGGGCTTGGGATTGGGCTTTATTTTGGGCTTGGAATAGGTTTTTGGTATCCGGGTATGTTCTTTAGGGAAATGGCCCATTAAGAGCCCAAGGACCATTTGTGTAATTCTAGGAAACTTGATGGACTTATTTTGAATTATTTTGGGTTTTGTCTTTCTGTGGTAGACTTTAGTTGACCACTATTTGACTTTCCTTGACTGAATTTGACTAAGGGTTTGACTTTGGCTTCCGGTTCTTGTACATTCTTCCGTTCTCGTGTCCGTTCTTGCCCGTTTTTGATTGTTTTCTTGTGATTTTTGATATATCCGTACCTGCACACACAAAACATAAATACAAGCATATTTTTGCCATTTTTGGTCTGTTTTGGGTTTAATTGGGTCTTTTTAAGCAATAACGGATATGTGTATTTTGCACATATTAGTTTACTGAATGACTTCTGAATTATGATGGCCCGAACGGTGATACAATAATTCCAAACTCTTCAATCAAACTCATAACTCTTAAAACTAAAGTTCTAGAGTACAATCTTCCTAAGACTCAACATATTTACTCAGGTTGCGTGACGTGGCTGTTTTCTATCATTTTGCTATATCAACCTTCCCCAGTTAAGATTGTGATAAGGTCGTCAGCTTTCATTTTGGAATATATATTACATCTACCTATCAGGTGAGATTCATAACCTCGCCTTTACTTATTTACATGTTTTATAAACCCGCGAGGGGGATACATGCTTGTTACAAACTCTTTTACATACTCGTTTATCTTATAACAATGTGATTACTTTTCAAAGACTTATACATGCTTAAACCAGGAATACAAGTGTTTTTTTACAAGTTATATGCTATCTTGATACACTATTACAGCTACTGTCTAAGTTACATTATGCCAAAAGTCCCTCATTATCATGGACCATTAATCACTTTTGGGTGAACGCAAATATTGTGGATAGATCTATCGGGATTGACGAATCCTGTTTGTGTTAGCCGGATAGGTAACCAAACACACTATATTTGAATTTCATAGGTATATGGCAATTACCTACACCGAGGGCCATTATCTCTCTATATATATATATCACATCATTTTGGGTATATATATACACTAGTCAGTTTGTGTGCCATGAGCTTAGACCAGACAAGGAACATGACCAATCAGACCAAACAGACCAAACAAGACAATAACGCAGTAATACACTGTTACTATGATAATTGCATTCGTTGCAATTATTACAAATAACGGGTATATAATAACGTGACCCAAGATCATAACAATACCATTTTCATAATAATTGTGTTTGTACAATTATTACACTATGACTTGTATTCAAACTGTTTATCAAACCTATGAATTTCACTCAACCTTTGTGTTGACTTTTTAGCATGTTTATCTTAGGTTATTGAGCAATATACGGCACGAAGTGGCATGGACTCGAAGATGGCTAAAACTTGTTATCATTCACAATGTATGTAACTAGATTTTGGGACCTGCCTTTGTAAAACTCTGATTTGAAATGAATGATAACGTATCTTTTGAACAAACGTCTCTTTTGGGTCGTTTTCTATGATTATGATTGTTGTTTCTATGAAGTAATACCCCAGATTAGCTTCCGCTGCTATATTGTAAAAATGGAGGTGTTACATATTTTACTTCCCTTCTCCCCTTTTTTGTCGAAACAAAAAAATGTTTTAGTCCAAGAAAAGTTTCCAAAAAAATTTAAAAGCAAACAAATGGGATGGTTTTATGCTCCCCCTTGTTTTAGGATCCTCCATATTAAGGATGAGCTGCAACCAAAGGGTTAGATACAAAGAGATATGCTCCCCCTTGCTATAGGAATACCTACAAAAGAAAGGCTAAAGGCCAAGAAACATAAAAGGCTACTGTAGAACCGTCGTCGCCAGTTCTGTTCCAACAATGAAATCGGCTTTGCAAGCCGATGGAACCGACTGACTTAAAAAGTCAAACCTTTGATTAAACATATTTGAAACAATAACCACATAATTTCTTGGGAACACAACGAAAGAAACATTGATAAATTACAACATTCATAAAGTTAAGAAGACAAGAGATTCTTAACAAAATATGACATTATTCTAGACCTAATAGTCCTAATCTAGAAGTGGTACGAAAGAACATTAAGGCGATCAAGGATGTGATTGAAAATGAATCGCATCTCATCTTGGAGATTGTCAACAATAACTTGTGTTCTTTGGCAATGTTCACAAAACATTTCATGTGTTAGCAAGGGAAAAGGATTGTTTGGTCCTAATGGTGGAAGAGGTGGGAAGGTGGAGGTTCGGTAAAATGATTTTAGAGGAGGAGGAGAGGAAATTGGAAATTGTGGTGGCAATGGTAGAAGAGGAAGATCTATATTTAGAAGAGGTGGGGGTTCATTACCCATATGCTTAATGGAATCAAAGGATGGCCTAGGAGGAGGAGGATTGGTTGTTATGGGTGGGAGGTCTTCTAGAGTGTCGAAGAGATCTTAGGGAGAGGTGGAAGGAGTAGAAAACAAGAGTTTGATGGGATTGATGTTGATTTCCAAAGGTGAGCAGTGTTTGGATGGTTGGATTAGAGCCGGTGGAGGAAAAGTCAAAGGTTGTGGTGTTGACTTTGGAGTCACTAAGAGTTTGCTAGGTGAGATCCTCGGGGAGAGTAACGGTAAAGAATTTGTTATTGTTGATGGAGGGGCTGTTTGATAGTCGGTGGGTGGTGATAGGTAATTATAAGGAGGGGATAACGTACGTGGGTTAGAGAAGCAACAAGGACGGACACTCATTCTAGCGGTGCGTTTAAAGTTAGGTTTCTTATCTTTAGGTATTTTGTTTGATCTTTGGACATGATAACTAGTGTTTGGATTTACAATTTTATAGAGAACATATTTAATCATTGGATTTGCCTAAGGTCGTCTTCTAAACACCTATGACTTATAGGTTAAAATTAGAGGGAATTTGTTAAGTAAGAATGTTGAAATTCGTATTTAAACTAACTGTGTACAGTGTTTTCGGTTCTCTCGGTTCTGTTTGCAGAACAAAACCGGATTTGAAAAGCCAATAGAACCGGCAACTGCTGCAGAAAAAAAAATTCTAGTGAGTGCCTATATGAACCAATGTTGAAGGTGTGGTTATCTCGACTCTAAAGAAAAACAAAAGGATGTATATAGATATATATGAGATAACCCAAAGTCTCATTGACGTGATGTAGCTACAATTGAACGTGTTTGGAATGACATATTGATTATGTGTTCCCTTATGGGCGTTCAAGAGACATATGTGATGAAAAATGTTTTTTTTCTATTAATCAATGGAGAAATTTTATTTTAAAATGTCCTATTTGTGAGAATTGTTTTTTGAAAGAATTCATTCAGGTTTTATTTGCATGTGATTACATATAGTAAATCCGTAATGTATATGAAAACTTCCCGAATGTTTTTTTAAGTAAATAGATTCCTAGACTCAGAGAGAGAGATAGAGAAGGAAAGAAAGAGCATACCTTTTAGGCATTAGGTTCCATGAGACCGAGTCCTAGTTTAAGTAGATTAAAGGGTTCTCTTTTGAGTGGTTTGGTTAGAATATTGGCAATGTTGTCTTCGGAGGAGACCTTCTCGGTTGAGATGTTTTCTTTTTGAACATTGTCACGAAGGAAATGGTGGTGGATTTCTATATGTTTTATGCGAGAATGAAGAACGGGGTTTTTTCTTAGATCAATGGCACCTTTATTGTCACAAAGAACGGGTATATCATCTAGGTTTATATCATAGTCTACAAGGGCTTGTTTCATCCATAAGGCTTGTTGGCAAGTTTTTCCGGTTGAAACATATTCGGCTTCGGTGGTTGAGATGGCTAAGGTAGTTTGTTTCTTGGAGAACCACGATGTGAGACAACATCCCATGAATGTACATACACCGCTTGTGCTTTTGCGATCGACATAGTATCCCGCATGATCGGAGTCAGCATAGACAATGGTTTCTACTCCTATTCTTTTGGGATACCATAATCCTAGGTGAGAGGTTCCTTTAATATACCTAAATATTCTTTTTACTGCTTCAAGGTGGGAGGTTTTTGGAGCTTCTTGGAAACAGGCACATAGACAAACACTAAACATGATGTTTGGTCGACTAGCCGTTAGGTAGAGAAGGCTACCAATCATGCCACAGTATTTAGTGTCGTTAATGGGTTCACCGTCTTCATCTCGAGTGAGTTTGGTTTCGGATGCCATAGGAGTTTTGATAGGTTTGGAGTCTTTGAGACCGAATTTTTTTAGCATTTCTTTGACATATTTTGATTGATTGAAAAAGATTTTGTCTTCTAGTTGTTTGATTTGTAAACCAAGGAATAAATTCAATTCACCCATCATGCTCATCTCAAACTCGTCGTGCATGATTTTTGAAAAATCATTGCAAAGATCTTGACAAGTTGAGCCAAAAATGATGTCGTCCACATAGATTTGAACGATGATGATATGTGATTTTCTTTTCTTAATAAGTAGAGTGTTATCTACTAATCCCATGGTGTAATTGTGGTTGATAAAGAAGGCCTTAATTCTATCGTACCAAGCTTTGGGTGCTTGTTTAAGACAATAAAGAGCCTTTTTTATTTTAAAGACATGGTTAGGTATTTCAAAATCAACGAACCCGAGAGGTTGAGCAACATAGACTTCTTCATTAATAGAACCATTTAGAAAAGCACTTTTGACATCCATTTGATAAAGCTTGAAGTCATGTGCACAAGCATATGCAAGAAGGATTCTTATAGATTCTAATCTTGCTACCGGAGCATAGGTTTCATCAAAATATATTCCTTCTTGTTGATTGTATCCTTGAGCAACAAGTCTAGCTTTATTTCTTGACACAATGCCATTTTCATCTAGCTTATTTTTAAAGACCCATTTAGTTCCTATGATAGTTTGGTTTTCAGGAGGAGGAACCAGACTCCAGACGTCGTTTGTTTTAAATTGGTTTAGTTCATCTTGCATAGCTATAGTCCAACTTTCGTCTTGAATGGCTTCTTTTATATTTTTAGGTTCAATGGAGGATACAAAACAAAAGATGTTACTTTGACTTTGAACCTGAGATCTTAAGGTTCTTTTGCTTAGGTTACATATGACAGTTTCTAAGGGATGATCTTTAGATTCCTTAATGTTTAGGATTTCCTTGCTTAATGGTTCATTTTCCTTGATTTCTAAGTCTTTTTCTTGTCTTTCTATATATTCATTTTCAAGGACATCATCATCTTCTAGAGGTGGTAACTTAGGAGGGTGACTTTCATTGAATTTTACATTTAGAGATTCTTTGACCCTTATAGTTTCTCTATTGAGAACAACATAAGCTTTACTATTGGGTGAGTAACTAAGAAATATGCCTTCGGTAGACTTAGGGTCAAACTTAGTGAGATAATCTTTGGTATTGAGAATAAAGCACTTGTTACCAAAGACTTTGAAATACTCTAAGAAGGGCTTTTTTCCTTTTAAAAGCTCATAAGGAGTTTTTCCAAGAAAAGGTCTAATAAAAATCCTATTTAAGATATAAGTGGCGGTGTCGATGGCATTACACCAAAATTTCTGAGGAATAAATTGTTCATTAAGCATTGTTCTAGTCATTTCTTGTAAAGTCCGATTTTTACGTTCTACTACCCCATTTAATGGAGTACTTGGAGCCAAAAAATTATGGGTGATACCATTAGCATCACAGAAAGCTCCAAATTGTACTTCGTTATCAAATTCCCGACCATGATCCGTGCATATAGATATAATGGGGCAACCTTTTTGAGTTTGAATTCTTTTAATTAAAATCTTAAAGTTGTCAAAAGCTTCAATTTTGTGTTTCAAAAATCTTGTCCATGTATATCTTGAATAGTCGTCGACAATGACCAAAGTGTAGAAGTTTCCTTCGTAGCTTTGGACGGCCAATGGACCAAACAAGTCCATGTGTAAAAGTTCTAGACATTTAGTAGTTGAAACCATGTTTTGGGGTTTATGACTTGTGTGTGTTTGTTTTCCAATGTTACAAGCATTCAAAAATGACCTTCAAAATTTATTGTAGGAAAATTCCTTACAAGCTCTTTAGATGATAGCGATTGTATATGTCGCATATTGGCGTCACCCAATCTTCGATGCCATAAGGTCGAAGTATCATCTATTGAGGTTAAGCAAAGACTATCTTTTGGTGAGTTTCCCATTTTCATTATGTAAAGACCATTTTTCCTAATTCCCCTTCATATGGTTATGCCGTTTTTAATTATTTCACTACCAGTTTCGCTAAATAGTACCTTGCATTTATTATCGCAAATTTGTCCTATACTTAGTAGATTAAATCCTAAATTCTCTGCATGACTTACATCATGAATGGTGAGAGAGTTATGAGTAATTGTACCTTTTCTGACAATCTTGCTTTTCGTGTTTCCACCGAAAACTACATTACCTCCATCCATAGTCTTGTAGGATGAGAAAAGATCTTTGTTACTCGTCATGTGTCTTGAGCATCCACTATCCTTGATCCATTCATCTGGTTCTAACTTGACTTTTAGACGTACCTATAATCACAAGGTAACTCAAGCACTTGGTCCCCAATATCTCATGGGTCCATTAGAGTTATGCATACCGTTTGGTTGACCCATGTACGAAAATGTAGGACAGGGACTCCATTGGTTGAACATAGGAGGTTGGAACTGATATTCTTGTTGTGTTTCATAGTCCCAACCAACTTGACGATAGGTACTTTTAGGATATATTTGTATTTGGGTTCCTATGAGGCATTTTAGGGTGTGTTTGGATTTTACTTCTTCCAAGCCCTTGCCTAATTTTTAGGATTGGCGGTTGTTTCACACTCTTAGAGATGTTAAAGGAGGATTTTTTTAGCTACTAACACGGAGTCATTTTTCTTTACAATGTTATCTCTTAAGTTTTTGGTATTTTCTAGTTTTGCTGCAGACAGCCGGTTATGTTCTTTAGAACTAGCCGGTTCTCTTACAGAGGGAACCGGCAATTCCAGTTCTACAGAGAGTATTTCCTTATTTTTAGGGTCTAATTTTTTTGGTTTCATGTTTCTAGTAGAAGCTATGTCATCTGTATATCCTATTCCATGTTTATTTTTAGATGGTTTTTGCATATCAAGCATTTCTTACAAAGATGAACTACTATTTTCAAAGCCAGCTAGTTTTAGAGTTAGCAAGTTAACTTTGGTTTGAAGATTGACACATGACTCACATTCATCTTCACTATCGCTCCAACATCCAACAATGAACGCCTTTTGATCATTGAAGGAGTGTTTGGGACAATCAATAATGAAGTGATTTGGGTCACCGCACTTGAAAAATCTTCCATCATCTTTCTCCTTTTTATCTTCCTTTACTTTCTAGAAGTTCCTTTTGTCGTCATAAGGTTGTCGGACAAACATTCCTCTTCTTCTAAAGAATTTCTTAAGATCTCTTACCGCCATGGCATACTCTTCATCATTGCTATCTGAAGAGGTTGCTTCTTCTTCACTTAGGACTTTTTTTTCTTTGAGAGCAAGTGATTTATAATTTTCTTTCGTGTTCCTAGAGGTCACCAAGTCTTTTTCAAGTACTACCTCATAGACTTTTAGATTGTCGATAAGTTCATCTAGAGGTAGAGTTGATAGGTCCTTGGATTCCTCTATTGTCGTGACCTTTGGGTGCCATTTGGTAAGAAGAGCCCTTAAGAATTTTCTGACATGATTACGACTTGAAAAAGATTCATTAAGTACTTTTAGTGATGTAATAATAGTATAAAATCTAGCAAAAGCACAATCAATAGTTTCATCATCCGAAATGATAAATTCTTCATATTTTTGAACAAATAGGTCTATTTTATTATCCTTGACTTGTTTGTTACCTTGGTGGGTAATTATTAAGGAATTCTAAATATCCTTAGCCGTATCACACATGAAAATCCTTTTATATTCTTTTTTCGGTAAAGCATTGTATAAGACCATTTTTGCTTCATCGTTTTTAGAAATCATTTTTTATGGTTTTCATCAAATTTTTCATAAGTGATAACTATATCTTTACCATCTTTGTCTTTGATGGTAGGTTTGTAGTTACCATAAACTATAATATACCAAAGATCAATATCTTTAGACTTCACATAAGTTTCAAAGCGGTTTTTCCAATATATAAAACAATTAGCCTCAAAGAGAGGTGGTCGTTGCATAGACTTACCTTCTTTGTAGTTTTCCAAATCCATAATCGTTTTAAAGTTTTAAAATACAATATATTTTAAAAACTTTTGTAACCTTGCTCTTGATACTAATTGTGGAAAACTAGAGGGGGGGGGTTGAATAGTTTTCTATCACTTTTTGAAATCTATTTTGATCTTATGTGAAGATTATATGATATTGATGTTTGAGAATAGAAATAAGACAAGTAAAAGTTAGAAAGAAGTAACCAAGACACAAGTATTTATAGCGGTTCTGCTACAAGGACACCTTCCTTGCCCTACTCCACTCCCCGAGTCACCTACTTGAGAGTTTTTAAACACTAGTCACCAATCTCCTTTAACCGGCGGAGAAGCCTCACAACGTTGCTTACACCTTTTAATGGTACAAAGCTAGATACCAGATTCTACACTTGGTATAATCAACCCAACAACACTATTCTAAATTTACAATGATGAAGAATGCAACTACAACAAGTATATGATATACAAGATTCAGCAAAGTAATCTTGAAGATACTATAGAGATGTGAAGCAAGCTAGTTGGTACTTGATTGTCTCGAAGGGGTGTTTGGCAATTTCTTAATTGAAGAGAATTACCTACAAAATGCTAAATAAAACTATGAAAGAGTAGAAAGAATGATCAGTAGATAAGAGAGTTAATTGTTAGAAAGGTGTGTGTAATCAAGCAAAATGGCTTGGTATTTATAGCCATAAATTTTACTGTAGGCCAGTTCCGCCGGTTCTATTGCAGAACAGAATCGGCCTTTATATCGAAGGGAACCGGCGCACAGTAACATAATCTGAATTTTGATATGCAAAATCTTGAGAGATCATGTGTAATCTTGTAAGATTATGTTAAGATATGTTGCAAATGATGATGCTATTTATGATGCAAATATTACTTCACTTGTTTTGTATGAAATTTAAAGTGACGCTAAAAAATGGAAAATAAACGTTTAAGACGTTTAGGACATTTTTACTTTCATAAAGATTTTACTAAGTGTTATCAACGAAACATGAGAAGATCATATAATAAACGTTTTTTATGGGTTTATTTGTATTAACAATATTTTATTCAAGAGTCTGTGGTACTTCTACTGCTGCCATTAAGATGGATCTTGATTTTAAAAATCTTTGAGCCTTTTTATATATAATTTTAAAGGGATTTTATAAACCAGAAGGCTCTGATACCACTTGTTGGTCCCTTGGAATCTGATATAAGGTTTATCAAGTTAAACTAATTTGATTTCATGGCACCGAAGTAAGTTTTAATCAAATATATATGAAGAATATAAAGAACAAGTTTAAAACATATAGAAGTACTTTTCAACGTATAGACTTTTATTAGAATCAAATAAAGAATCTATGAAACACCTTGCTTGTGGAATGTCAAGGTGGTTGAATGACAATTGGGGTGTTATCTCCTTCGAACTTATTCTCTAACCAAAGTTATGAGAAATAAGAAAACAAACTATTCGACTAGAACTAAAGCTTCAGCTTCAGCAGTTTCTATTCAGTTTGTTTAAGAGATAAATGAACTCTTCAATGTGTATCACATTAATTGGAAGAGATAACATTTACTCTGGGAATCCCTTTCCATTTATAGGCAAAGGGATTAGGGTTTACAAGTTAACCTAATACACATGTTAAGCATTAAATGAGTGGTTGAGCTACCATTTAATGTACACATGCTTTATAGTACTAGGTATAGTCCTTTAAGAAAAGTTGTTGTACTTCTATACCAAATTTAGAAGTAACATTTCCCAAGGAGATTGCTTTATTTCTTTTGACATAAAGCAATCTTTTTCCCGCCTTGTAAACCTTCTAGAAGTGAAACAACACGTTTCAGCTTCTATTAAGGAGATAGACTACGCTTAGCTTAGAATTGTCAACCAAGATGAACTAAAGCTCTAACCAAGGGCCTTCTTCAGTTTATGTACCATTGCATAAACTGAAGTGAAGATACTTCCTAATCTTCTAAGGACCTAAATTAAACAACATAAACTGATAACCTTTCATTACAATACATTTACAAAAGATGAAGTTATTACAAAAGATTACATTCTATTGCCTTAGTTCCTCAATGAATCTCATCTGCTTAAGTGGGTTCAAGTTTCTTTTAAAAATTTCAGGAAGCAGAAGAGAACTGAAGGTCCTGGTATGATCATCAAGCCCTGGACCTTGGTGAAGTCTGAAGAAGATTTCTTGTACAATATATAACATAGTGTTTGAGAAATCTCTAAAGTATTTAATGGTAACAAAGTCCTGTCTGTGATATGATTTAAACAAAATCATACCTAGGACAGGTTCATTAAGCACAATACTAGGTAAATGATCTTCATACTGAACTGATGACATAAGCCTTTTGCTTGCTTTGAAGTCGTCATGGATGTCATCAGCATGTTTTCTTTTCTTATTTGCAAGATCATTTAATTTGTCGAGAGGGTCCTGTTTGCTTAGAGGAATATCCAAGTTTATACCCAATTCTGCTTCAGTCGTGTGAATGTAGTCCATTCTTGTACCTATCTGTTTATAGATGGTTTCCCATCCTTTTCCAGTTTTGTTGGGATATGCTTTCATCACTTCTTTCCATTCGCCAAGGTGCAGATCACTGGCTTTGAAATTGGGAATAATTTCACTTATACTATCCTCTCTGTACACTTTGAGTGTAATTGGATCCTTTCTGGTCAAGAAATCATAGTTGGTGATTTTTGATACTGCTCTTCTATTCAGCATTTTGTCATAGTATCTATCATATTGTAACTTGTCATTGTAGTACTTATTCACCACCTCTGGACCAAGAAGATCAATCAACTCTTCTTTTCTTACCTCACTTTCACGTTTAGCTACTTCAGCTTTGGCCTTTTCTTTATCTTCTTTTGTTGATTGATTTGTTCTTCAGTTAGATGGATGTGCTTTCCATCTTTAGAGACAAAATCAAACTTCTTTACTTTCTTTATCCTAGAAGATTCGACCATAGATCTCGATAAGTGAGTTTCATCATCATCAGAGTCACTTTCAGTACTCTCTTTCACACCCTCTTTTGAAGACAAGGCCTTTTTGCCTTTGTCTTTCTTGATATGCCTCCCCCCTCAGTTTGGGAGGAGCCTTTTGGTAGACTTTGGGGAAAAGGAGATTGCATTTGAGTTGTAGTGGTTGTGATGATTAGTGTTGTAGGTGGTGGTGTTAGTTTTGGTTGTTGTTTGTTCAGGTGTTCCTTTTCAGCTCTTCTTTGAAAAAGCTAGGAGATTATGGCTTGACTTGTGTTCTTCTCCTCCTCAGCAGGTTGAGTGCCAGCTTGGCCTACTAAAGGAACAATGTCACCCTCAGTTTTCTTTGATGTAATGGCCTGAGCAAACTAATTCAAGGCATTTGTGACTTTGTTGAGAAGACTTAGAAGAGCATCCAAGGTCTTCAGCTTAGCCTGAACCATGTCAACTTGTGATGGCACAACAAGAAATTCAGCTGGCAGTTCCTACTGAAGTGTCTTCAGCTCATCAACTTGTGATGTAAGACTAGTGGCAGTCTTTGTAAAACCTTCCAGCTTGGGGGGAATTTCTTTCAATTCTCCAGGGAGCTCAATTTCCAAGTTGTGAACTTGATTCTTTAACACTTTCACCTCTTCAGTTAGGCCATTGAACTTGGAGGGAAGATCCTTCAGCTCAGTTGGTAAAGAGCTGCTGAAGTCATGAGTAAATAGAATATTTGAGAATTCAGTTTTTAAGGACTTTACTAGTAGCTCTTTGAGCTATTCCACATTGGGAAAAGAGGGTTGAGCTTTAAGGAGAGCAGCTTTAGCTTTTTAGGTTTATTCTTCTCAAGTTCCAGTTTGTACTTTTAAGACTGAAGAATGAGTACTTGGTTGGTAAGCTCTTGAACTTGAGAAGACATGGGAGATGAGGATTTAGGAACTGAAGTATCTATAATTTCAACATTTTCAGTAGCATGAACTTCATCATCCTCATCTTCATCACTATCATTTACAACAATGACATGATCATCTTCAGGTGAGTCCAGGTCTTTGAAGCTAGATTGCACATGTAACACCAACTATGCAAGATCTTCCAACTTAATTGTTCTGGAGGTTTCTTCCTCAAATTGACTTGCAACTGAGTTGGCCCCTTCTCTTGTGATAGGCTGAGTGAGGACAATTTCCAACCCTTCACTAACAGATTTGGTTTGGTCTGCAAGAACATGTGGGTCAGTACCTGCAAATAAGTGATCGTACGAAGTGTTTTTGGTTCCTTCATTTATACCCTGTTGTTGAGGTACAAAATCACTAGGAGCAGAGTTTCCAGGATCAGCTTTAGTTGTGGAAGTTGCTGAAGCATCATTTCCTGATGCAGACTCAGAGTGAATAATGAAAGATGCTGAATAAATAGGCTCATTTAAATTAAATGCTGACATACCACTACTAAGCTGAGGGTTGGCTCTTGCTTCACTGGTGACCCCTAAAGATGTTGGGCCACCAGTTGCTTGCTGGTCCTCTTTATGCATTCTAGTATCCACATGTGTAGAAACTGGAGGCTGGCTTGGGTTTGAGTCCATGACCGAGTTGTACTCTTTTCTCTTTTTAGAATGGTCAGTTTTGGAACCAGTGGGTGCCTTAGAGGACCCACCTTTTATTGCCTCTTTGCTAGACACAGAGGGTTATTTTGAATAAGTTAAAGGCGTCTTGTGTCTAGTTTGAGCTCCAGGCTTTGTGCCTTGGGAAATACTCTCAGCTTTTGAAGAGGTTTTGGGAGCTTTAAAGACCACTGGCTTATCTACATCACATATAGCCAACATGTGGTTTGTGAAGGGGGGGTTCTTTAGGTTGGTTGGACTTCAGTGCCTAATTGTTGACACTAAAGACTTGAGTGGGGCATAGTGTGACCTCATTATCCCCATATCCTTCTTTCATCTTGTGGATAATCAGCAGGGAGAGAAATCAAGTGTAGGGAACAACCTTTTCCCTTTGTTTTTCTTCAGCTTAATGATGATATCCTCCCAAAATATGTTAGCATAGTCTATGTTAATGCCATTGGCTAGACTATATAGTATAATGACGTCTTTGTTTGTGATTTGATCAAATCCTCCAGTTTTACCCCCTAAACACTAGATGATATGTGTCATTAGCAACCTCCACCTAGGAGGAAGGAGACTCTTTCTGAGAGTTCCTTTTGCTGAAACCTCTTCCTCGTACCCTATCATTAGAAACCACTGCCTAACAACATCAATGAATGGTGGTGCAACATATTCACTAGAGTGAGGTAGGTAGTGTGCACCTATGGCATTTCTAAAGGTGTTTAACCCTACTTCTCTAAAATTAGGTGATTTGGTAAATGTTTTTCTAAGGAAGCATTTGGAAATGAAATCAGAAACACACTTTAAATAATCCTTGTTATTGTGTTCTAGGTAGAGAAGAGCAACCTCATTATTTATGGTGAGGAGGATGTCTTCGAGATTGAAGCCTACTTGTTTAGCAGCAACAAAGGGTTGTTCTTGTTGTGGAGGTTTTTGTTATGTGTTTTCCATTTTAGGGTTTGGATTATTTAATTTATTTTGATGTTTTGTGTGTGTGTTCTTGGTGAAGGATTTTTTATTTATGAGAAGTGATTTATGAATGGTGAACTGGGTTTATATGGTTGGTTACTTTTCACTTTTTCTTTTGAGGGTTTGATAGTTACCAAGTGGAAGTTGTAAATTTGTGAGAAGTTTTAGGGTTAGGTTTTAACATGTGTGAGAAACTTTGTATTTAATGAAAGTCCTTTCGACATGCCTCTGACACCTAGAATAGTGTACAACCGTCTATGCACTATTAAAGTAGGTGAGAGAAAAAGGTGAGGTCATTCTATCGTTTAAAATTCATCATTTAATGAACTTTTATATTAGTTAACTTCCTTTGTTAGAAATCACTTAATAAAATTATTTATTTAGAAAATCATTTTTTTAAAACTGACCTTGATTGATGTTTAAAGAATGAACTAGGGTCAAGTTTGATGTCATGTCATGCTGAACTATTTATTGTAATTATCATAATCATTAATCCTCTAGCGAAGGTGACAAAACCATAAATGCTCATGCAAATCCATGAATGAGACATATGTGATTGCTCAGTTACTTCACTCGAGAGATAGCTGAAGAATTAGATAAAATCATTTTATAAATTGAACTGAAGTAATTGAACCAATTTTGATCAGTTCTTGATTTAACCAATGACTGTTCTCTAGCGAAGGCTACAAAACCACTCATGCTTATGCAAATCCATGAATGAGACATATGTAATTGCTCAGTTACTTCACTTAAGCAAATTAAAGGTTGTATGCAAAAACTGAACTGACAACATATGAAAATTTGTTTAGTTTTGGATAAAGCGCAGAACCTTCAGTTTTCTTTAGTCAGTACTAAAGCTTCTGGTTTTGAATCAATGTTCAGCATACCCAGTTCATCAATCAATCTTTTTGAAAGATGATTATCCAGAAGCTTGATTTGAGTACAAAATTAGATTGTTTGAGATTGCAATGTCATTTGTTATTACAAACTGTGAGTACCTTTTTACATATGATATCATAGTCAATGAGTTGACTCATGTCCATAGTATGTTGGCACAACATCCAACAGCAGCTATATCTTCAGTTCAACTGAGAACATAGCTACTTTATTAACCAAGCTTGCCTTTTTAGCAACAAACAAGTACCTGAAGTACATTTCATGTTCATGTTGCATTTAGCATAGTCAGAGTTTGAGTGTCCCTTAGGTCAAACCCTGAATGTTTTAGATACTGAAGACCAAGGTTGAGAGATCAAAAAGTTCTCTTAGCAGCAATAAGGTGGGATTCCTTATGATTTGCTTGATCTCATACACAAAGATAAGAGAAACTTTGGTGTCAGGTCTGCTTACAGTTAGGTACATTAGTGATCCAAACATACCTCTGAGCTGAGTCTAGCATATGGCTTTGCCATTGAGATCAGGTCCTAACTTGTTAGAGGGTACACCTTTAGAGTATTCACTAATGGACCATTTATGACATAATTTTTTTTGGCAGATCCTTGACATTTTGGTTGATTAAAATGCTTATTTCAGATTGATTAATCTGAATCTCAAGGAAGTAGGTGATGACACCTATTGTTCTCATTTTATCATTTAGTTTGAGTTTTGTAGGATAAATAAAGTGGTGTTTATCTTACTTCTTCCAAGCTTGTTTTTTTGTAAGAGAGTTTCAAACCATGCTTTTAAGACTTGTTCAAGTCCATAAAAAAGGCTTTCCCAATTTGTAGACATGGTTGACGATTCTACTACTTCTTAAAACTTTGGGGTTTGTTTGTGTATGTGATAAAGGCAAGAGAGATCCTGATCGCTTCAATTCTTACAACTAAAGCGGGATTTTGTCATGATTTATTGCCTTATTAATACAATGCCAGATTCCTCCCTTTCTGAAGTGAGTTGGATTTGCATCATGTGCTGAAGTATCTTCCATTTGGAGATGATGAGTTCAGGGATCCAAACACCTAACACCTTCAGTTTTGTGAGGGTATCAGTGAATTGGTTTTCATTTGTATTTTTTTTTTCAAAATGATCATCATTAATGAGTTCATTAGTTTGAAACAGATGATTAATTTTTATCATTGTGATCAACTTGATCATCTTGACCATTTTGGTCAGGTGAGATTTCTTCTTTAATAACAATTGATTTTATTCATAAGATTTTATGAAGATTTCTCAGTTGTTACAAGCGTTTAAGTGTTCATGCTGTTTGAACATTCTTTTTTGAATACTATACCATAACCTTTAGAGGTGTATGAGGAGTTAGTTTATACATTTCTTCAGGTCATGATTCTTTCCAAGTTTTGTGCAATTTTTTATATGTTTTGAATGAGCATTGTCCCAAAAATGCTATTTTATATTGCACAAATTAGATTAGGATGGTTAGTTTTGCCTAGAGACCCACCTCTTAGTGGGAGTCTTTGATCTTAAAGAACTTGATGAATCATTCTTACTTTCTTTGAAAGACTCAACATTCTTGGCTTGAAGAGTTTCTCTTTTCCTAAACCACTCAATGTCATTGTGATTTGATGTGGTATAAACATTGCTACCATATGTTTCACAGTTATTTGTGACATGTTGAAGGTTTCTAGGATTGATTCCTCTTCTTAGAAAAATAATCATGTTATGACCATGAGTGTCATGATCATAGCTTTCACATATTTCACAAGTAGGATAGTATAATCAATCATTAGAATGATGATCATTATATCCACAGTGTATGCAGGAAGGAAAAGATACTGAAGGCCTTGAAGGCCTGGATCTTGAAGAAGATTCACCTTGACCAGTATGATGATGATTTGCATTAATGGAGGACATAAATTCAGCATGATCACAGGTTTTGTGATTAGTTCTTTTGCACTTTTTACAAAACAAAACTTCATAACAATTCTCAGAGGGATGATTGTTTTGTCCACAAAGATCACAATTCATTTTAAATTGAGTTTTGTTTCTGTTTTGAAGTGCATTTAGAGAAACCTGTTGAGCATTTTTGTTTTTGGAGTAAGATGACTTTTTCTTGCTGATTTGTAATTTTAGTTCATTAAGTTCTTTTATTATAATATCTAGAGGAAGATCATCTTCCATTTTTTACATTCTTTAACTTACCAGCACGAGCTGAATTAGTCTTAAAAGCTGAAGAATGTTTGCCTCTAGCAGGAGCTAAGGATGGTTCGTTTATTGTGATACCTTTTAAAGTTTTAGCTTTGAATGTGGATTTTGACATCAAAATTCATTTGATAGTCTTTGGTCTAGAAACATGTTCATTACCATTAAACTTCTTCAGTAAAAGAAGAGGAGCGCTACAGACTGAAGATTTATCAGTTGAATCATAATTAGTTGCTGAAGAGTTAGAGACAACAACTAAAGGATCAGTTATGTTTCTTTGTGACTCATTTGAAGGTACCTCATCAGTATCTTGATTAGGCAGAGTAGAATCTTCAGTTTTAGATGACTTAGGTATATTACTACTAGTAATAGACATATTTGAGTTATTTGCTAAAGATTTTACGAATATCGGGTCTTTAGATCCAAAACTGGAGGTATCTTTAGTGAGTTGGTTAATTCCCAGAAATTTCTTCTTTTGAGTGGGAATTTGTTCATTGATACACTAATTAACTTTATTAGAATTGGTTAACCATGTTTCTGTAATATAGGTTAGCTCTTTCAGTTCAAGTCTTAAGTTTTGATTATCTTTGAGAATCTCAGTGTTTACATGCTGCATGGTAAGAAGATCAAGTTTTGCTTGTTTTAATACCAAAAGCTGTTCTTTGCATGTATTCAGTTCTTGAACAAGATTTCTATATTTTGACAAAAGATTGTTTCTTTGTTCTTCAACATAGTTTAGATCAATACACAGATAATCTAGAAAGGATTTTATATCATCATTATCTTCCATTTCAAGAAGAGTGTGTACCTTTTTTATAGAAGTCTAATTACAATCACCATTTCTGGCACTTTCTTTGCCAACCGAAACTCTTTCTTCATCAATGAGTGCCATGAGAGCTTTAACTTTAGTTACTTCATTTTCATCAGACGAAACTTCTTCATCATCCCAATAATACATTTTAATAATGAGAACTTTGTTTTTGCCTGAGGATGAGCTAGGGGTAGAAGCACTTGAGCTGAGGAGGGCTAGATTAGCTTTGACTTTGTGGTATTTGGCTTTAAAGTCCTTGATTTGCCCTGGTTCAGGTTTGTTTTAAGATGAAAGGAGAAGTTTAGATTGAAAAGGTGAATGATATGAAGGAACTGATGTCTTTGACCAACAATCTCTTACAAAATGACCCTTCTTGTTACGTTTGTGGCATTCGGTTTGGTAAGTTAATTTTGCACTGCTAAACCTTTGATTACCCTTTTTGAAGAATCTTTTAGACTTGGCTAAAAGAGCTTTTACTTGGTATTCTTCTTCTAAGTCATTTAGGTATTCATGACTGCTTTTTGTATCCTCTTCATCATCAAGACTATCTTGAAAGTCCTGGACAATAGAGGTAGAGAAGAAGGCAGTTGACAAAGGTGTTGTAGATACAAGAGATTTGTTCTTTTCAATTTCATAAATACTGTCAATTAGGTTTTCTTCATATTTAAGTTTACCAAATAGAGAAGCAAGCTTAGAATCTTTCACATGATTTGTGTTTCTGAGACTTTGGCAGAAACTTAGCCACTTCTTTGGCAACCCGTTTATAAAACCAGTATTTATTTCAAGCTTTGAAAGTTTAATGCCATCATTTACTAACTCGTTAATCAGAGCTTTATATCTGGTGAAAGTTTGTGTTAGAGATTTACCTTTTTTAAATTTGAAAGTGTTATAGCACAACTTCAGGTCTATGGCCTTACTTTCTTTCACATCAAAGGGCCCTTCATGATATAGTATCAGGTCATCCCAAGTTGATTTTTCAGTTAAGCAATTTATGACAGAGTTCATTTGGTCATCTGGAAGCACGAACATAATGAGACTTTTGAGATGCTGATCTAGGTTAGAAACTTTTCTTTCATCAACTGTCCATTGTGCCTCTGGCTTCTTTTGACCAGCTGTCATAGGGATAAAAGGATCATTTGAAATAATGTTTTTAAACTGAGGTTCAATACCAATGATATGACACATGAACCTCTTTTTTTAATTGGTGAAATTTTCCATCTCAAGTACAGGATCGACATTTAGCTGGCCACCCCTATATTCAAAAGTTTGTGGTACCTCTACTGCTGTCATTTAGGATGCATCTTGATTTTAAAAATCTTTGATCCTTTATATAACCTTTTTAAGAGATTTTATAAACCAGAAGGTTTTGATACCATTTGTGGGTCCTTTGGAATGTGATATAATTTTTATCAATTTAGACTTAATCACATTCCACCACAACGAAGTGAGTTTTAAACAAATATATATCTACCTATACTATAAATGAAACCTCCAAAATTACTATGAGGCTTCCAAATAACGCCACGTGGACAAAAACAGTAGGCCACTATTACACAACCAAATTTTCTTCTTTGATTGCCCAGCAGGTTCACCCATCCCTACACGCCATTCTTTATTGTTTATCTACCTATACTATTGAAGAAACCACATACTATTTCTTTTTTACCTATAGCCTCTCCGCACTTCCTGTCATTTCTTTCAAGCCTCGTAGTTTTTTTACCTCCTTTCTCACAGTCTCACACACATACTAATTATAAAGTGTTTCTTTTTCTATGGTAGATATTTGCTAGAATCACTCAAGTAAATCACTTGTGGCTTCAAATCTGTAAGTTTATTTATGAAGGCTGATTATTTATTTTTAATGATGACATCACATGGGTAGATGCTGCTTAAAGAAAAATATAAGATCGCTATAATGTAATCTAAACAGTGGTTAAATATTTCAAATAAGAAGATGATGATCGTCTATGGCTTGTTCAAATAAAGAAAAAAAGGAGTATTTTTGTTACGTTGTAGTAGCACTCTTCCGGTCAAATACCAACTCATCCTTTCTCCTTCCTTTAATACAACCCACAGTTAGTGCTTTCCTCACTCTCTCACACTTACATTGCAAGTTATTTTTTATATTTATTATCCACAATCATAACTAGAAGATGTAACTAATACATTTGCTTTGGTTATTTTATTTTTGTATTTGTAGCTCAAACGGCTAGCAGGTGAGATTAAAACGGTTGAGTGGTTGGAGATAAAGAGGAGCTTGGTGCTAGCATAAGTAATGTTAAGGACGAGTCAATAAGCAATGCAAGCAAGAAGCTCATAGGACATTGGTGTGCATGATTTTGTTGAAAAAGGATGTTTATATTCAAGTATTTAAATTACATGTTTAGTTTATAATGAAATATTAGTACTATATGATAATGGAAGCTATTGTACGAAGTACTATGTTTTTTTGTCTACAGTTGTAAGCATATTACTCCCCCAACACACTGTTTAAGAAAATATAATCATTACTGCATTATCTCTCTTACTTTTTTGCAGAATGACAGTTTTACCCAAATGAAATTAATTAAAGTTTTGAATAAAGTTTGTAATTTTTAGTATCATTAAGGGCAATATGGTAAACTTGCTACATTACTCATAACTATATTTGAAAGGAGACAATAATTTTGGGACAACCTAAAATAAAAAAAGAGACTATTAATTTGAGACGGAGAGAGTATATTTGTTACTCATTTTAAATATATTTGTTAATATGTATATTTAAATTTCAAATTGAACTCAAGATCAAAATATTACTCCATTAATAATAGTATGGACTATGGACCTTCAGCCTCTTTTTTATATCTAATTAATTGATATCAGTCATACACATAGTAGTTAAAAGTGTTAGTTGTAGTTTGTAATAATGCGAATTTTTAGTCAACTGTAATATACTTTTATAAGCACTCTTATATATTAAAAAATGAATATGCGATGAGGGTTAATTGTAAGTTGCAAGTTATTTCAATGGATGGACAGGTAAACAGGATAGATTGGATGGAGGAATGAGAGACTCTGGAAGAGATATTGTGTTGCAGGAAATACAAGTAAAAAATGAATGAATGTTTCAAGTGAGAGACCATGCCATGTCTATGAGAGGCCATACGTGTATCATTTATTTTCTTGGCAAATATATAAAGTTTAGTTTAGTTTTAATAAAAACAAATGCGTGGCTATCATTTTAATAAACTTATATTATATTTATTTTAATAAAAAGATATGTAGTGACTTTGTTTTTAGATGTAAATATTGTATTAACTATTAAGTGGGAACTAACAAACATATGGGATTGAAAAAACTCATATGGTGTGATATATGAAAAATAATTAGAAGTTGCAAAAGATAAAAAATATTCCATGCATGTTGTATCTTTATTGAATGTAAATGGTAATCAGAATAGGTGTACATGTATGAAAAGAGAGTTGGCGTAGCAATGTCAATAGAAAGTTTTCTAAAAAACTTGACGTGAAAGAGAATGATTTGTAAAGGATGGTAAAAATAGAGACGCTTAAATTTATGATGTCTAATTAAATATATCAAAGGTACACATATTGTTGCCTTTCTAAACAAAAAAACAAAAAAAATATATCAAAGGTACACACCATAAATATATCAATGATACACAAATGGAGATATTGAAACACAAATAGAGCTTTATGATGTCTAATTCCTATTCATGTTGCTACACAAATAAAGCTTTAGATCATTTACACGGAGATATTGAAACCATAAATATATCAAAGGTACACAAAAGCTACACCATTAAAACCAACAATGAGTTTTACATTTCACAAACCAAGTAACGATTGCTTCAACTTGGATTTTAAATTTTAAATGAGACCAAAAGACTTACATGTATGTTACAAGCCTGGGCCGTGCTTAGCACGACCAAAAAGACCTCACTAGTAAGCAATATAAATAACAAGTTTAAAACACACAGAAGTACTTTTTAACATATAGACTTTTATTAGGATCAAATAAAGAATCTATGACACACCTTGCTTGCGGAATAGCAAGGTGGTTGAATGACAATTGGGGTGTTATCTCATTCGAACTTATTCTCTAACCAAAGTTATGAGAAATAAGAAAACAAACTTGTTATGACTAAACTAAAGCTTTAGCTTTCAGTAGTACGAGTAAGTTTGTTTGAGAGATAAATGAACTCTTCAATGTGTATCACATTAATTGGAAGAGATAACATTTACTCTGCGAATCCCTTTCCTTTTATATGCAAACGGATTAGGGTTTACAAGTTAACCTAATACACATGTCAAGCATTAAATGAGTGTTTGAGCTACCATTTAATGTACACGTGGTTTATAGTACCAGGTACAGTCCTTTAAGGAAAGTTGATGTACTTCTATACCAACTTTAGAAGTAACATTTCCCAAGGAGATTGATTTATTCCTTTTGACATAAAGCAATCTTTTTCCCGCCTTGTAAACCTTCTAGAAGTGAAACAACGCATTTTAGCTTCTGTTAAGGAGATAGACTACGCTCAGCTTGGAATTGTCAACCAAGCTGAACTGAAGCTCCACCCAAGGGCCTTCTTCAGTTTTTGTACCGCTGCATAAATTGAAGTGAAGATACTTCCTAATCTTCTAAGGACCTGAAGAGCTGACGTTGAAGAAGCTTCAGCGACTTAAGCTAAAAGACTTTAGCTTGAGAAACACTTAGCGGATTTTATGTATAAATCTACTGAAAGACTGAAGGGCTCAGTAACAGAACCCAAGAATATTTTTTAATGTCATTATCTGCTACTAAACACACATAATGTCTTGAACATAATAACAATAGTTAAAATGTAAATAAGATCAACCTAAACATCATGCTAGTTAAACAAAGTTAAATCTTTCTTGCAACAAAAATCTATACATAATATTAGTCGATACTAACACATAATGGAAGAATTATGTAAAACTCGTATGTGCATGTGTATTATAACTATATATGTATTAAAAATTTAACATAATTTTAAGAAAAATATTAAACATTATAAAACCAAGGATCAATCAATTGTCACAATATTTAACTCAAAACAGAGTTATTGAAACATTTTTACCCGTTATACTATCTGTCTAAACCATGTGCGTGCACGGGTTCTAAAACTAGTTTATATATTTTTTTAGAATGGCGAGTTAGTACGATACTAAGTTAGTTATTCGATTCCACGGTATTTACCCAAAAGATAGTCCCTACAAGCCTCAAATAATAGTTAGTTATTCGATTCCACAATATAAAACTAATTTATATTAATAGTAAAAATATTGCAAATATTAATTTTCTTTTCTAAAGAAAATATTATTACTCTTTTAAAAACTTGCTGTTGAAATTGTTTCTAATTATGAATAAGATGAGCTAGATTAAAAATTCTGATTTTGAGACGACTACAACATAAAAAATGTAGCAAAAGGTTCTTTTTACATCACTTATTTTTTTACCACTTTTTTAAAGCTAAATTATGTTAAGCTACATATAAAATACAGGGTAAAGGTGCAAAAAATGTCCTTGTGGTTGGTCAAAATTGCAATTTCTGTCCCCATTAAGATTTTTTCACTGCGTGTCTCTCAAACTACTGTTGCATTGCATTTTGTTATCCTCGCGCCAACGATCGTCAATTTTTTCCGTTAAATGGAATCACGTGCCACGCACGGGAGGGCAATTTGGTCATTTTATAGTTCCCGCTAGATTTAAAGTATCTGACACATAGATTTCTTATTTATATTCCTTAGAAATTAACCAGGGACAAAACTTGCAAAGCGTAAACAGTGTTTAGTCAACAATATATAAAACAACATCACACACATCATCCATCCCATTAAAATTTTCACACAAACACACACTTAAGAACATAAAAATGGTGATCTGTGGTTGTGGAAATGAAGCTAAAATAAAAACATCTTGGACAAATAAGAACCTTGGGAGGAGGTTCTATGGTTGCGGAATAGAGGTAAGCCTCGATTAATATGTCATGGTTATAAAATATAGTGATTTGTTATTTTTACATGCGACTGACTGTGTTTTAATAAATGAATTAGGCGACAAACTATGGCTTCTTTAGGTGGGTTGACCCACCCATGCGCGAGAGATCTTTTGATGTGATTCCCGGGCTACTTAAGGCCAAGAATGTGCTTGAGGAGGATCTGGAGGACCATGTGTTGATATTGAGGGAGAAAGAACAAATGATCATGAAGCTGAGGAAGCACCTAGTGGTTGCCTGTGTTATGGTGCTTGTTACATTTAAGTACTTTTAGGGTGTTTTAGAGTTGCGTAGTTGTTAGTTATTGTTATGATGGATTTAATTAATCATGTTTTGTAATGACGATTTGAGGTTAATGAAGTATTGTTAATGTGTTATAAATGTTAATCATTTATATTTTGGCTGTTATATTTTGGGATACTTGAAGTCCCTTTTTTAGTTTTGATGTACACTCATATTAAACATCACCTAACACTCCACCACATCTCTCATTCTCTCTTAAACCGCCTCTCCAAAAGTTAATGGAAACCCTAGTTTTGTAAGGTACTCTATACACGAAATTTGTTGTCATTTATCCTGATTTGGCTAAGCATTTTAGTTTGTTTACATTTGCCCTAAGTCTATTTACCATAGTTGTCAATTAAGTAATTTTTAATTTAATATTTCATTGAACTTTTCAGTATTGATCAGATTCAGTCTTTGGGATTAATCTCTTAATGTCAGTTGTGGTAGGTTTAATGGATATCCATAATGAAGTTCACTTCAAAATACATAAAAATATCTATTTTGAGTTTCATCCATTGAGGTATGTACAAGGATCAGTTACAAGGGTGTTTTCTTTAATTGTGATAGGAATATATTCAGCGTTTGTCTTGATCATTATTTTGCCGAGATTAAGGGGAAAAAATAGGCATTATTTTTTTTGTTTACCAAATAAATCAATAGAATATGGGTTGAAGTTAATTAACACAGATAACGATGTGCATATATTATTTCAAATAGCTGAAAGGTATGGTTCCATTGATTTGTTTGTTGCTCATAAGAAACAGAGGTTAGCTGAATACCATTTAAATAACATTGGCTTATATGGGACTGATGGGAAGGTTGTGGGATGGGTTGAAGAAGATGCTAAATTCTGTTGCTCTAGTTCAACTCCTTTTAAGACCAGACAAAAAAGGAATGTTCTTAATAGTAAAAAAGTCCATAGAGGTGTAAACATGAAAACAACAGATGTAGTAAGAAAGAAACAAAAGTGCCTTGAGATAGGAAAAGGAAATGTGAATGAGGATGAGGAAGTGTTAAGGAATATAAATAAGGCTTTGGTAACCAACTATAGGGGGTTTTGATAATGGCAATGTCATCATGATTGAAGATGTTTGGGTTGTAAATAGGCATGTTCAACCAAGGCCTAGTGGTATTGTGATTAGAGAATGTGGCTTGATGAATGTTCAAGAAAATGTTGGTGTTCTAAACAATAAATATCAAGTTCAATCAATGGCTACTTGTGCTGTGATTGTCAGAGCAAAAAGGGTTGATAGAGAAAGAATGGTTGTACTTGGATTAAGAGTCATTAGAATCCAATGAAGATATACATTCAAGTGCCTGTGGTTTGTTATTCATTAATTTGTGAAGACAAATTTTGTGCTAATGTATTTTGTCAACAAGACATTAAGTTAGTATGTTTATGGTTGTAATTGTGTATGGTTGTCAACAAAAGATTACATCTTTTATGCAAACGTGTTGTGTCTTGGTGAATATGTTTTTCCCTATAATGTGATTATGTTTGTGTTACATTTGGTACATTTTGTTGCCATTTCCATTATCCCTTCAGAAATTGCTTAATATGTTGTTGCCATAAATTAAGTCCAATTGCAACAGAATAGAAAACAAACCTGATCAACTATAACAAAGTTTTCATTGACATGAAGTCATACAACAAATAAGTAGAATTCACATAATCTCATAAAACAAAATAACTTGATCGACTGAAGAAAAGATACACCAAAATAAAGTCGCCATTTCAAGCCCATGGTTAGCATTTCATTCTTCTTCAATAGAATCAACAAAGTCCATTGCATACCTGTCATCTTTGTTTAATTTTCTCCTTTTCTTTGGATTTCTAGTGGGAGCATACCTCGAATCAGTCTCGTTATATTCAACTCTTTTCATCTTCAGTGGTCTCCCTATGGGAACATTGCTACAAGAATTATGAATGACATCATGCTTGGTTATCTCATTGTCTACTTGATCACCTAAAAATAGTTGATCGTCCACTTCTCTTTCACTAATCTCTCGCTAAACCATTTAGGCATATGGTATGTGCTAAAATACACATACCTTTTACCTAATAAAACGAGCTAAAAAGACCAATAATGACCAAAAATACATAAAAAAATGCATTGTATATGTGTATTTCATGAATTGTGTCTTGCAGGTATAGATATATCACAAAATGGACAAAAACAAGTCAAAAGGACAAAATACGAGCACGGGAATGGAAGAGTATGAGAAACCGAAGCCGAAGGCATACACATCTTTAAATTGGCCAACTCGTACCCATTTAATGGGTTGGGTCAGCCCATTAAGAGTTGTATTATTAAACCTAAAAGCCTAAGCCTTTATAACATATCTTTAGTCCAAGTCCATTAAATCCTATATCCAAACCAAGCCCAAAGTATTATAAAAGCCCAACAACCTTTTTACCCGGTCAAACCCCCAAATCCTTAGTCAAACAAATAATAAATAAACCCACCTAGACTTACTGTAGCATCCCCTTCCTTGTTTTTACCTAAACCCGTCATTTTTAAACCACTAAGTGTACGGGGTAAAACCCTTATTCACCCACTCTTACGTCATTCAAGGTCCTTCTAAAAACACACAAGGAAAGGGTGTGCTCTGCCATGTCAGAGCCACATTGGCGATCCCAAGGCCCATGATTGGGTGATGTGACGTTTTATCAAATCAAGGGACGAGATTGCAAGATCATTAAGGCGGTCAGGATTGGATGGTTTGGATGAAGAGCTCTTAAGCCTCTCAAACAACAAACACATAAAGCACACCCTAAGCTCTAAGTTTATCTATAAATATAGTTTTTCACACAGTAAGGGCATTAGTTTTAGGAGTAGTGTAGATTGCTGCTTATTTTACAGCTTATTTTATTGTATTTTCCTTTCAAATGCATTGTAACCTTTTTATAGTTTTAATGAAATTTCATTTTTAAAATTCCAATTTGAATCTATTTTACTCTTATTCAATTCAGCTTTAATCTATTTTCTAGTCATTCAAATAAGTTTAATAAGCTCTTTTAATCCTGTTTTACTCAGTTTAGTTTTCTAAAAGCTTATCTAAGCTTTTCTGTTTCATTAATCACTCTCAAATAGTATCTCAACTTATTTTGGAAGAAAAGCTAATTTGGGAAGGGCTTTTATGACCACACCAGCTTATCTATGATAAGTTGGAGCTTGTTGACTAGCTCTTAAGAGCCTTATTGTCCTTATTTTTTGCAAAGGACTTGGTAAGTTCACTTTTCCATTTTTGGCTTATTTCTATTTCAGCTTATTTAGTTGCTTATTCTCTGCTTATTCCTGCTTAATATTGCTTTTTATGTTTATTTAAATGCTTTTTATTTTTATGTTCAGTTTGTTAGTCATTTAGTTTGTTTTTCATATAAAACTGCCTTTCGTATGCTAAATAACTGCTTTTTATGTAACTGCTTTTTTAGTGCTTATTCTTCTGAGCTTTGTGCTTATTTTAGTGCTTATTCTTCTGAGCTTTGTGCTTATTTGTCATCTAATATCTTAATGCTTAATCTGTTTTCATAATTTAGAGCTTAAATTGGTATGTTTTAGTTTCAAAATGGTGTTTTAAGTTTTAAAGGAGTGTTTGGGATAAGAAGATTTTTATAAGGAAAATCATGTTTGACTTGTTTCTAGTTCCTAATTCAGTTTTATTAAGCTCATATAAGGTCTGAGTATTAGCTTTCATAAGCTAGGATTAAGTTTTGATTAATTTGATGTTAGTATTTCTTCTTATGTTCAAGTCTGCTAGTTAAATATGGTATCAAACTACTTATTTGAGTTAGTATGCTTAAGATGTGTTTTTTAGTGATCAATATGAGTTTTATAAGCCTCAATTTGAATCTGTTTTGGAGTCATGTTGTCTGTTATAGCCCTTTGAGTTCTTTTGATCAAAATCAGTTGAGCATTTTGAAGTTTTTAACCCTTTTTAGAAGTCTTTATAAGCAGGTCATTATTGATTCAGGTCTTAGATTATTTTAGGTCAAAATCAGTTTTATTTGGCTTAATTGCAAGTATTTGGACTAATTGCTTTAAGCTCTTAGTATTTAAACTTTTGCTTAATGAGTCTTATTGTTAAGTTTCAAAATTTGTCTTCAAGTTTACAAAGCCAAAAAGAATAGTAGTGAGTCTGTCATATTTCATTAGCCTTTTCTGGCTTATTCTTTTATCATGTTTGCTTAATTTTTGCTTATTTGAGTCCTTTGAGTCTTGTTCTTCATTTGTTTTAGCCTTTTAGTTTTTCTCCTAGTGCTAGTTAGTATAAAATTTAGCTTTAAAGTTTAGTAAAAAGTCCTTAAAACCTGCCTTTTTTGTCAATGTCTTAATGCTTTCAAACTGCGTTTCAGTTTTTATATTTTGCTTATTTATTATCCTAAGTGCTTATTGAGTCTAGTATTAGGTCTGTTTCTAGCTTATTAGATTTCTTGTTGCTTATTGAGTCCTAAAGTCTAAATGGTTCTAGCTTGTTTATCTTCATTTTGCCTGGTAGCTTAAAACCAATCTGTTACTTTTTGAATTTGCTTTCCAGCTTATTTTCTTTGCTAAATTCTTCTCTTTTGTGCTTATTAGGTTTAGCCTCAAGGCTGTTTTAGCTTATTTACTTTTCCTTTAGCCTATTAAATCCAAAAAGGCAAAACAGTTTTTCTCCTAAGTCATTAGTTAGATTTCTTTTAAACTGTCACTTTTAAAGTGCTTTTTCATAGCTTATTTGAAGTTTTGTCAAAAAGTCCTTTTATTAAAAGTGCTTATTTTAGTGTCAAAAAGCTTTTTCAAAAATTAAATTTGCAAAATAAAAATGTTAGGCCGTATAAGGAAGTCTTAGGTTTCGAACCCGAGACCTCTACCTTAACTACCTAACATTTTAGCACACACTCCACTACCAACTGCCCTTGGGACTTTTTCGTTTATTACCTTACAACATTTAATTAATATAGTATCTTTTTCAGTTTAAGCTTATTTGCTTATTTGCTTTATAACTGCTTATTATTTTCTGCTTATTTTCCCATTTTATTTTTCTTATGTTTAGATTTGTTCAAAGTACTTTTCATAAAAAATTTAGATTTTTATAAATTAGTTTAATATTTTTTATTTTATTTTTAGATTAAATATGTTTTTAATTCATAATAAATAAAATAAAAGTCAAAAAAATATAATTCTTTTTTCTAAAATTATTTTTAATCATTTAGGACCTTTAGAAATTAATTTTGCATTTTTAGGGTTAAAATTTGATAATTTAGGTTTTTAAGTCTCGGTTTTAGATTCCCGTTATCGTTTTTAGCTTTAATCCTTAATTGCCTTATTTGTTTACTTACCTTTATTTGTTTTTGCGTTTCATAAGTAGAAATAGAATCAAAAATCAAAATATTTGATATTCAAGCATCAAACAAAGTACTTTGAACAAATCTAAACTTAAGAAAAATAAAATGGGAAAATAAGCTGAAACTAATAAGCAGTTATAAAGCAAATAAGCAAATAAGCTTAAACTGAAAAAGATACTATATTAATTAAATATTATAAGGTAATAAACAAAAAAGTCCCAAGGGCAGTTGGTAGTGGAGTGTGTGCTAAAATGTTAGGCAGTTAAGGTAGAGGTCTCGAGTTCGAAACCTGAGACTTCCCTATACGGCCTAACATTTTTATTTTGCAAATTTAATTTTTGTAAAAGGTTTTTGACACTAAAATAAGCACTTTTAATAAAAGAGCTTTTTGTCAAAACTTAAAAATAAGCTATGAAAAAAGCACTTTAAAAGTGACAGTTTAAAAGAAATCTAACTAATGACTTATGAGAAAAACTGTTTTGGCTTTTTGGATTTAATAAGCTAAAGGAAAAGTAAATAAGCTAAAACAGCCTTGAGGCTAAACCTAATAAGCATAAAAGATAGGAATTTAGCAAAGAAAATAAGCTAGAAAGCAAATTTCAAAAAGTGACAGATTGGTTTTAAGCTACCAGGCAAAATGAAGATAAACAAGCTAGAACCATTTAGACTTTAGGACTCAATAAGCAACAAGAAATCTAATAAGCTAGAAACAGACCTAATACTAGACTAAATAAGCACTTAGGATAAGAAATAAGCAAAATATAAAAGCTGAAAAGCAGTTTGAAAGCATTAAGACAGTGACAAAAAAGGCAGGTTTTAAGGACTTTTTAGTAAACTTTAAAGCTAAATTTTAGACTAAATAGCACTAGGAGAAAAACTAAAAGGCTAAAACAGATGAAGAACAGGACTCAAAGGACTCAAATAAGCAAAAATTAAGCAAACATGATAAAAGAATAAGCTAGAAAAGGCTAATGAAATATGACAGACTCACTACTATTCTTTTTGGCTTTTTGAACTTGAAGACAGATTTTGAAACTTAACAATAAGACTCATTAAGCAAAAGTTTAAATACTAAGAGCTTAAAACAGATTATCCTAATACTTCAATTAGCTAAATAAAACTGAGTTTGACCTAAAATAAGCTAAGACATGATCAATAATGACCTACACTATAAGACTCTAAAAACAAGCTTAAAAACTTCAAAATGCTCAACTGATTTTGATCAAAAGAACTCAAAGGGCTATAACAGACAACATGACTCCAAAACAGATTCAAATTGAGGCTCATAAAACTCATATTGATCACTAAAAAACACATCTTAAGCATACTAACTAAAATAAGCAGTTTGATACCATATTTAACTAGCAGACTTGAACATAAGAAGAAAAACTAACATCAAATTAATCAAAACTTAATCCTAGCTTATGAAAGCTAATACTCAGACCTTATATGAGCTTAATAAAACTGAATTAGGAACTAGAAACAAGCCAAACATGATTTTACTTATAAAAATCTTCTTATCCCAAACACTCCTTTAAAGCTTAAAACACCATTTTGAAACTAAAACAGACCAATTTAAGCTCTAAATTATGAAAACAGATTAAGCATTAAGATATTAGATGACAAATAAGCACAAAGCTCAGAAGAATAAGCACTAAAATAAGCAGTTGCATAATAAGCAGTTATTTAGCATACGAAAGGCAGTTTTATATGAAAAACAAACTAAATGACTAATAAGATGAACATAAAAATAAAAAGCATTTAAATAAACATAAAAAGCAATATTTAGCAGGAATAAGCAGAGAATAAGAAACTAAATAAGCTGAAACAAAAATAAGCCAAAAATGGAAAAGTGAACTTACCAAGTCCTTTGCACAAAACAAGGACAATAAGGCTCTTAAGAGCTAGTCAACAAGCTCCAACTTATCATAGATAAGCTGGTGTGGTCATAAAAGCCCTTACCAAATTGGGTTTTCTTCCAAAATAAGCTGAGGTACTATTTGAGAGTAATTAATGAAACAGAAAAGCTTAGATAAGGTTTTAGAAAACTAAACTGAGTAAAACAGGATTAAAAGAGCTTATTAAATTTATTTGAATGACTAGAAAACAGATTAAAGCTGAATTGCATAAAAGTAAAATAGATTCAAATTGGAATTTTAAAAATGGAATTTCAGTAAAACTTTAAAAAGGATACAATGCATTTGAAAGGAAAATACAATAAAATAAGCTGTAAAATAAGCAGTAATCTGCACTACTCCTAAAACTAATGCACATACTGTGTGAAAAACTATCTCTATTTATAGATAAACTTGGAGCTTGGGTTGTGCTTCATGTGTTTGTTGTGTGAGAGGCTTGAGAGCTTTTCATCCAAACCATCCAATCCTGACCGCCTTAATGATCAATGCAATCTCGTACCCGTGATTGATAATACAACAATCCGCCCAAATCTTGGCCTTAGGATCACGCCACGTTGAGCTCTAACATGGCACTGAGCACACCACACCCTTTCCTTGTGTGTTTCTAAAAGGACCTTGAATGACGTGAGAGTGGGGTGAATAATGGTTTTACCCCGTACACTTAGTGGTGTAAAAATGGCGGGTTGAGGTAAAAATGAGGAAGGGGATGCTACAGTAAGTCAAGGCGGATTTAAGGGTTTATTTAGTATTTGTTTGACAGAGGATTTGGGGGTTTGACCGGGTAAAAAGGTTGTTAGGCATTTATAATACTTTAGGCTCGGTTTGGATATAGGTCACACCCCGCCTAGGCGGAAACACGAGGCGTAACATCATGGATATCATCACAACACAACTCTGAATGGGCTGACACCGACTATTAAATGGTACGGTTAGTCCCATTTAAGAGATGTTAGTGCCTTCGGTTTCGGTTTATCATCGTACTGCTAATTCTATTTTCGTGCTCGTATTTTGTCCTTTTTGACTTGTTTTTGTCTATTTTGTGATATATCCATACCTGCAAGACACAATTCACGAAATACACATATACAATGCATTTAAAGATGTGT
The DNA here is from genome assembly GCA_026074375.1 of Tanacetum coccineum. NCBI lineage: Eukaryota > Viridiplantae > Streptophyta > Magnoliopsida > Asterales > Asteraceae > Tanacetum > Tanacetum coccineum. Next base: position 31,653 of record BQNB010021150.1, on the reverse strand, counting down.
ATGCCTTTAGCTTGTTTTATTAGCTAAAAGGTATGTGTATTTAAGCAGATACCAAAATCCCCCATACTAAGCCATTGCCCTGTCTTCACGCAATGATATAAATACACGCTTAAAACCAAAAATTCCAATCCCCCTAAACTAATCACCTCAAAAAGTGAGTCTAAGTACTTATCTAAGGGTTTTAAGAATCACTATTTTTGAACGCCCTTTTTAACCATTTTTCTATGCTTATATCATTTTGTCCATACTTATCAAATACATTCATGGAACACATAACAGAGGAAACACTAAAAGATAAATTCCATCGACCTTGATTTATTCACACACCCCAAATCAAGCTTTAAAAACAAACTAAAAATCATTATAAATACAAGTTAAGATGCTAAACACTACCATAAATGCTAATTCGAATGCATATCACCTTCTGCACCCTTATGTTCCCAAATCCGCTAAAAAAATTATTTTTATTAATTGTGACAAGTAAATTAAATTTGTATTCAAATAAAGAAAACCCGTGTTAAAACCACATTATTTTTGAAAATCCTTTATTTCCTAAATAACGAATGCTGAGATAGGTCCCACATTAAGGGTTCTAATTTCGCTTGATTAGGGGCATCCTTTTTAATAACCCTGAGTCCAAATTTGGCTTTATCATAATAATTATTGCAACATTATTAAACCTCGGCCTTTTAAATAACTCCACATCGTATGCCAGCCGTACTATAGGTCCAAGAGTCTTATTTATGACCTCTGTTATCCGCGACCTTTTGAAGGCTGCAACATGATGTGAGCCTCAAGATAGCAGCAAACTTTTATCAACCTAGGGAAAGTTTTATTTTAAAATTACTATGTGCCTTATTTAGTAAGACAGCCACATCGATTGTGAGCCTGCAAAGGTAGAAAGACATATATCAGCACCACATTGTGTAGATTAATATAATTATTACTACCTAATCCACCCTTATTAATGACCTACCACATCGGTAAGTGAGCCCTGCAATCTGTATGGTCCCTTATTTCGGCTTTCGTGTTATATACAACATTAATATTATAGCCAAATTATAGAGTCCCTTTGTTCTTTTAACTACCTATACAAAGATACGAGCCGCCAGTAATGCGGATAGCCTAATGTCTCCAGAGAACACTGACGAAAACCTTATGTGTACAACTTACTTTAACCAAAGGACTCTCAAGAAGTATTTAAACATAAGAATCGCAATAACCTAAGTAACTTTAATTTTTAACAATAATATATGAATGTTTATTAAGCTAATAGAGCAAAGAAGACCACAATTGAACCTCTAATAAGATCTAAAAGAATCAAACTACTCTATGTTTACATCTAACTTATATACAACTCTATCATATTTTGTACCGCAATTTAATCTTTAATAAAAAGATCTTCAATACTTAGTCTAATATAACAAGCTTTGCCTAATTAAAGTCTAATATAGAAACTTCAAACTCTTGGCTTTTTCAAGCTAGAATTCGCATTTTAAAGCTTCTTGTATAAAAGACTAGCAAAAGCTTAAATTTATATAAGTTAAGGGGCAATCTAGAGCGCAACATGCTTGATCAAGTCAAAATTTATTTCTTAAAAAGACAAAACATCAAGTCAAAACACTTATTCTATTTTTGAAAAAAAACAATTTTGCCATTATTTTGCTATATTTGATGGAAAAACGGGGTTACGTAAAGACAAGGCAAATGCAAGTAAGATTGAATTGAAAGATCCCCCCATACTAGAACTACACATTGCCTCAATTGAAAACTGTCACCGCCATACTAATTTGCAAGGCGAGTAAAATCAAAATATTAAGGGTGGTCACTAACGGCTAATTAAAAGCCTTATTATTAAATTATGCTAATAGATAAACGTTAAGTCAATAAGATCTAGTAATATCGGATTTCCCATATATAACAAGTGAAGGATTGAAGATAGAGGAGGACGATGACCAAAACCCGAGCACGAAGAGTCATCAAAATCCGGTCAATCCTTGACACCAAACACCAACAAAAAACAAACGAAAAAAAGAAGAGGTGAGCAATCCTCACATCACACTTAGTATACTGACTGATACTAGTACTAAGGATAAGCATGGTACCACCGCACAAAAGCGCTTGTTTTTTTATAACCGAGTATCACGGCCTTCATCGACCCCGAATTTAGTGGTCTATAGGAAATTAGAGATGATGGTGAACAACCATTGGTGGTGAGTGTCCCCTCCAAAATAGCCTTAAGATCTATACCATTCCACCTTGAGTTTTGGCCTGTCGGATGAGATTAACTCCGATCACCTTAACAATAAAGGAAAAACTGAAGCACGGTTGAACGGTCCGGGTCCAACGTGTTATAAGCTATCCCGAAAGATCATTAATCGAGAAATGAAGAAAAGAACTCGAACACCAACGATAAGACATGGTTTTTTTATCTTTGGAGTCAGAACTTCTTCGTTTTTCTCTTTGTATATTAAAGAGTTTCTCTGAAGCTTGATCTGAAGTCATTTAAATCATTCACTGAACTTTCTGATGTCACACCGGTCTTAAGGTCAAAATTGCAATGTTTTAAGCCCAATAGGCCTTGTGTTCAAGTTCGATAGGAAGATGGCAAGCATTTCCCTACACTAACTTATAAGGAGTGCACCCAATAGGTGTTTTGAAAGTGGTACAGAAGGCCCATAATGCATCATCTAACTTATCAAACCAAGAAGCACGGTTTTCTCCTACGGTCCTTTCTAAAATACGTTTCAAACCTCGATTTGAAACCTAAACTAGTCCCAGCTAACGTTTGTGGAATGGATATGCGTAGAAAGACTTGGGTAACTCCATACCATAAGCATGGGACCTTCGCAAGAATAGGACATTACAAAAATGGTACCCCACCGCGATCGACTAATATAGCACGAGAGTTCCAAATCGGGCAAAAGAGATTTCCAAGAATTTAACAACGACTCGTAAACATTAGTGGGTGCGCTTATGCTTCTACACCAATTTAGACAAGTAGTCCGACGGCCACATAATGTGAGCTTGTTCCCTCGAGAAGACAGGAATGGTCCCATAAAATCGATGCCCCATACGTCAAAGATCTCGCATACTTGAATTGCATTTTGAGGCATTTCGTCTTTTTGCGAGATTTTGCCTTGACGTTGACATGAGTCACATGACTTCACCATGTCATGGGCATCGCGATAAATTGTCGGCCAATAGAAACCGGAATCAAAGACTTTCTTAGCGGTGTAGTTCGCACCATGATGTCCCCCGGTGGGTCCATTATGGCAAGCCGTGAGGATATCAACGGCTTCTTGGCCGTGAACACATCGTCTAATCACTTGATCCGCACAAATCTTAAACAAGTAGGGGTCGTCCCAAAAATAATGCTTAACGTCCTTAAAGAATTTCTTCTTTTGTTGGGACGACATCCCTTTCACTATAAAATTTCCCGCATGGTAATTTGCAATGTCGGCAAACTATGGGGTATTAGAATCACCATGAAAAGATATCATTCGAGGGTCTCGAGAGGAAATGTTTTAGTAATTTCCTTTTTCTCGAGATCATCTTGATGAGGATTTTCTAATCTAGACAAATGGTTGGCCGCGAGATTCTTCGCTCCTTTTTTATCACGAATAATGACATCAAATTCTTGGAGTAGGAGGATCCACCGGAGCAGTCTTGTTTTAGCATCTTGCTTAGCAAGAAGATACTTAAGATCCGAGTGGTCCGTATACACTATGGTCTTCAATAAGACTAAGTAAGGCCTGAATTTCTCGAAACCATACACCACGCCTAATAATTCCTTTTCCGTTGTCGTGTAATGTGCTTGAGCATCCGTCATGGTCTTACTTGCATAGTGTATAGGCTGAAAATGTTTGGTCTTACGTTTCCCCAAGACTGCACCTATCGCATAATCACTGGCATCACACATAATTTCAAATGGTAGGTCCCAATCGGGGGCAACTAAAATCGGGGCTTTGGTTAACTTTTTCTTAAGTATGATAAACGCTTCAATACATTCTTTCAAGAAAATAAACGGAGTTTCTTTTTCAAGAAGATGGGTCATCGGCCGGGCGATTTTAGAAAAATCTTGAATAAATCGATGATAGAACCCGGCGTGCCCTAAAAAACTTTGAACACCTTTAACGGAAGTCGGATGAGGGAGTTTAGCTATAACATCAACTTTAGCTCTGTCGACCTTAATCTCGGACTATGAAATCTTATGGCCAAGGACAATACCTTCTTTAACCATGAAATGACACTTCTCCCAATTTAGAACTAAGTTGGTTTCTTCGCACAGTTTAAGCATTTTGTCTAAATGGGAAAGGCAAGACGAGAAAGAATCCCCGAAGATCGAGATATCATCCATGAAGACCTCCATTGTTTCCTCGATCATATCGTGAAAAATGGCCATCATGCACCTTTGGAACGTGCCCGAAGCATTACATAAACCGAAAGGCATACGTCGGTAGGCAAATGTCCCATAAGGGCAAGTAAAGGTAGTCTTCTCTTGGTCTTGCGGGTCAATTAGAATTTGAAAATATCCAGAAACTCCATCTAAAAAACAATAGTATTCGTTCCCTGCTAAACGTTCTAACATTTGGTCCGTAAAAGGCAACGGGAAATGGTCTTTACGAGTTTCATCATTAAGCTTACGATAATCAATACAAACTCGCCATCCCGTAACTAGCCTAGTGGGTATTAACTCATTATCTTTGTTTTAAACTACGGTCATGCCACCCTTCTTAGGCACACAATGAATGGGACTCACCCACGGACTATCGGAGATAGGGTAAATCAATCCGGCATCAAGGAGTTTGATAACTTCCTTTTTGATAACCTCGTAAATTTTCGGATTCACCTTTCTTTGATGTTGAACCGCCGGTTTGAAGTCGTCTTCCATTAAGATCTTGTGAGTATAAAAACTAGGGTCGATACCCTTAATGTCGGAAATTTTCCATGCGATGGCCCGTTAATGTGACTTAAGAACCTTTAAAAGGGTGGCATTTTCTTCATTTTTTTAACTCTTTAGAAATTTTGACGGGTAATTTATCGGTTCCTTCTAAAAATGCATATTCTAAATGAGAAGGTAAATCCTTAAGCTCGAGTTTCGATGGTTCTTTGATTGAAGGCTTTATCATAGTAAGATCAACTTGCTTAAGTTCGTCATTCTTCAACGGAGGGAGAGTCAGTGAAGGGTATTCATTAAATAATTTCTCAAGGTAAAGAATATCTCCCTCTGTGTCGTAGTAATCGTCATCTAAATTAGAAAGCTCTTTCGGGGTACGTAGAAAAGTCTCAATCTCTTCCAAGATAAAATCTCCTCCTTCAAAAAGAGTAAACGAGGGGGAAGAAGAAGCGATGATTGGATCTGAAGGAGTGGGATTGCCACTTGTCGAACTATCTGAAAATCCGAGCACTTCTTGAGCATACTCCTCACAAGCAACGTCTATGACATTGAATTGATTAACCATTTCGTAACTACAGGAGTATCTTGAAGTTTGCCCGACTTTAAACGTAATGGCCTCATCATCGACTCGAATAGTTAATTCTTCACCATAAACATCGATTAAAGCTCTTGCCGTCCTCAAGAAAGGTCTCTCAAGGATGAGGGGAACCCGAGGATCAACATCGTAATCAACTACAACGAGGTCGGCCAGAAAATATAATTTTCCTACTTTTACAAAAACATCTTCAGCGACACCTTTCGGATGAGTGACCAATCGATCTGCGAGTTCGAGTGTCATCCGGGTCGAAGTGAGTTCCGGGAGCGAATGCTTCCATACGGAAAGAGGCATTAGATTAATGCTAGCGCCAAGATCGGCCAAGGCTAAGCATTCATCTAGCTCCGAAAAATCACACGGGATTAGAAACTTTCTGGGGTCTCCAAGTTTTTTGGGCAACTTTTTTAGGAGCACCGCCGAGCAATTTTTATTTAACGGAGTATTTGCTAATTCAAACAACTTTTCCTTATTACTTAGAAGACTCTTAAATGTAGAAGTAAACTTTGGCATATGAAGAAGAGCATCTGCGAAGCTAATATCGAAGTGTAATCTATGAAAGATTTGAAGAAACTTCAACATTTGATTATTAGCTTTTTCACGGAGCTTTTGGTCGTTAAGCCTCGAAGGATAAGGTATTAACGGTTTAGGTTTAGGCTTCGGAGCAACTTCGGGTTCCATAATTGGGTCTTGGACGACCGAAGGTTAGAAATGTGCGGTACTTCCTAAACTTGTATTTTGCACCATGTCCTTTGTCGCCTCGGTTTCACTTTCCACTTCCTTCGGGAGGGTAGAAGGAGTAGGTGGAATTGTAGGTCCATCATAAGCAACACCACTTTGGGTGGTAATAGCTTTCACAACTCCTCTCGGGTTAGCAACGGTATTACTAGGAAGTGATCTTGAACCCGAGGAATTTTGATTTTGCATATTAGTTAATATGTTCATTATTTGATTGTTTTGATTTTCTATCTTATTGGTTCTTGCATCAATCATAGATTTGAACTCATTTCGCAATTCCGTCTTCATGTTAGTCATTTGAGTTTGCTTTGCTCTTAAATTAGCTTCATTACTCTTCATGTAGTTTGTTAACTCGTTTAAAGGTCTAACTTGAGCTTGATAATTCGGTGCTTGATAATTGTTGTTTCCTTGATTGAACATTTGCCCTCTTCCTTGATTATTCGGAGCTTGATAATTCGGGGCTTGAAAATTCCCTTGATTTTGATTTTGATTGTATCGGTTTTGATTATTTTGCACATTCGGTTGATTGAAACCAGGTGGTCCGAGGTAATTATTCGAGCGATAGCTAAGCAAATAATGGTCACCTTGCGGTTGGTAGGAATTACCCCCCAAAATTATGGTTACCCGTAGTAGCATAAACGGCCTCTTGAGTGTAGCCATCGGCGGCTGGGCACTCGATAAAGGAATGGGGACCACCATAAGTCTCGCATTTCGTGTCAACAGATTGACTGATTGTATTTGTCTCATCATTTCAACAAAATTCTTATTCATTAATTCCAATTGTCGAACAACTTCGGGACTCCCGGTAGAAGTAGTAGAAGAGATATTTTAAGATGTCTCATCTCGAGTTGCTGAAGTGTCCAATTGTTGTTGGAGATCGGTTATATTTCTCGATCAAATTCGTAAGCACTCTTCCGTGTCTTTTGATATAAAAGTTCCCTCCCGGCTGCAGCATTGATGGTGTCCCGATGACTTAATGTCAAACCATTGTAAAACGTATCAATTTGTGTAACCAAAAGCATGTTATGGTTAGGACACCGATCAATGGACAATTTATAACGCTCCCATGCCTTGAATAATGATTCGTGCGGTTTTTGCTCAAATTTTGTGATCTCGTTCCTTAATTTAGTCACCATCGAAGGAGGAAAATATTTCGAGAGAAATTTCCTCATATCGTCGAAAGAGTGGATGGAATTCCTTGGAAGGCGATCATACCACGCGATAGCATGATGCGTCAAGGAATATGGAAAAAGAGACAAGCGAAGGGCGTCCATACAGAGACCCATTGTTGTTCATACGTTAGTAATTTCCAAAAATTTATCATTATACCTATTGGCATTGTCACCTGGTAATCTTGAAATAGGCAAGTATAAATTAAACTCGTTGTATGATGTGATGAGAAGACCAAAATCCTTTGCTTGAATCGAATCCCGGAAATTGGTCGCCCAGTACAACTATAGCGGTTAAAGGCACTCCATTGATCGGGGAGCTGGCCCATTAGGTCTCACAACCGGAGGTGGACCATTATTTGGTTGATGAGGGGGCCTCGCAGGAGGCGGTCCCATGTTATTATGAGGAATGCTCATAACTTCTTTGAAGTCTAAAAGAGATGACGGTTCACCTAAATTCCTTCGTCGAATAAGACTCTCGGGGTCTCTAAGCGGAGAAAATAGATTAGAAGACGTAGAGCGAGTGCTCATGCACTAAAATAAAATAAAATGAAAATATTTTTGTAACTGATAATCGAACAAGTGTACGGTAGCTCTCTAGAAAAAAGCAGAAAGAAGCAGAGGAGCGGGTTAGCGTGAAGAATTTTAAAAACCTTCTCCTTTCGGGTCGAAGTTCGTTGGATCGACCCTCCTTAAACCTCTCTTATAGTTTGTAAATCTAAAGGTGAGCCGTTTTTACAAGTGACACAACGGTTATTTTTCATGTTTTTTAATTTTTTTGTATTTTATAAAATAACTTGAAAACAAAATATTTTTGTATTTTTTATGGTTTTATAAAAGAAAATAGAAAATTATAAACAATAACTTCACGGGGAAGGATCTTCAAGGCACTAACTTCAAATACTTCGCGAAAATCGTACATCCTTCCCCGGCAACGGCGCCAAAAATTTGATTCTATCTAAATAGTCTATATGTAATAAAATATATATCCTAAATATCTCAAATTAATTATAATATAGAGAGTTTCTTGTTTTATATAAAATTGATTGAGGACAAACAATAGTATATTTCCCGAGTGTCATGTCCTGACGAGAAGTGAATTTGAAATCCATGAATAGTACTTTGTTTGATGCTTGAATATCAAATATTTTGGTTTTTGATGCAGCAACAATTAAAGATAAGCTAAATTAACAATTAAAGCAATTTAGAATTTTAAACTAAAAACGATAACGGGAAACTAAAACCGAGACTTAAAAACCTAAATTATCAAATTTTAACCCTAAAAATGCAAAATTAATTTCTAAAGGTCCTAAATGATTAAAAATAATTTTATAAAAAAAGAATTATATTTTTTTGACTTTTATTTTATTTATTAGCATATATGTTATCAAAAATCCTAAATCCTTAACCTCTTCAAGAATAAGTGCTTCACCCAAATGTGAATCAATATCCTCTTCATAAGCTTATTCTAACTCAACAAAGATGTCTGCAACCACTACCTCATCTTCAACTTCCAAGTCAACTTCACTTGGTTCCTCAACCAATCATTATCAATCAAAATTATCAAACATTCCTAAATCCCCAACCTCTTTAAGAACAAGTGTTTCATCCAAATGTGAATCAACATCCTCCTCATAAGCTTCATCTTAGTCAGTAAAGATTTTTGTAACTACTATCACATCTTAAAGTTCCAACTCAACTTCATTTGCTTCATCCAACTGTGGATGAGCGTCCTCCTCTTAAGCTTAGTCTAAGTCAGCAAAGATGTCTACATCCGCTACCTCATCTTTAAGTTTCAAATCAACTTCATCCGCTTCCAACTCACTTATGCTTGCATAATCATTCGTATACCGTGCGACCATGCCCCATGGCATGTTCATATCATCTTGACTAAGGCTTGCAATAACGCTGTCAAGTGATGAGTTAAAGTCATCAAAAATCTCATCTAGACTTGGATTTTCTTGACTTTGCTTCTCATTCATTTCAGTAGTTTAATTCCTAATTTCAAGATCAATTTCTGCTAATAGATCTCTAAAATGAAACTCGTCAGGAATTCTTCTTTCCCTTTCTTATTTCATACGTGTAGCAGCCATATAAGGAAACTTATCATCTTCACAATCACTAAAACATACATTTGCACCATTACTACATTCACCTAGAGGAGTGGACATTTTTTTTGTGAATTATCCACATGTTTTCCCTTATTTCCTAAATCTTCTTTTGCGTGTTCATTCAGCCTAACCACTTAAACTATTTCTTCATTCAATAAACCCTTTGAATGTTCATTCCTAAACCTAACCTCAATCATATGTTGTTCAATAACCAAAACAACTTCTTCAACATAAACATCAAATTCCCTAAACATAGGCATGTATTCCAGCAATTTCACAACATCTTCATCCGCCATTAACGAAACCAACCCATCGTCCAAAGATGTACATAGGATATTAAAATGACTGAACAAAAGCCTACCATCGCCTAAACCTAGTTCATCTAACATTGCAACATACTCTTCAATGGAAAATAGGTGACAATCAATAATATCAACATAGCTTATTTCACCTAAATGGTATCTTCTACCTGGTGGGCGTGTAAAGCGACCATTGTGGTGGATTTTAAGGGTGAACAGTTTATCATATAAATCTGTTGAAAGAAATAAACTAAGATTATAATTTTAAACAAAGTTTAGGACATATCATGCATGTGTTTAACACTATATGTTATTCAAGATGTCATAGATCATATAAAGAGAAAAGTAATACCATACCATAAATAAGACCAAGATCATGGAGAGAGTAAATAGGTGATCGTATCTTCCAAAGACCATGTCTAACCATAATTGATTGTTTGTGATTCGATTGTATAAGTAAGTAGTGAAAGTAGCCAAATGTGTTTGACTATAGGTGGTAGTAAAGTATTTTATATAAGTGTTGCAAATTTAGTCCTTGTAATATTACTATTTATCGGGAACACAAGTAAAAACATTTTTGGTGGGAAACGATCTTAGGTCTTATTGGGAATACACATACTATAATGCGGAACACTTTTCACTACAAATTTAGTCCCTAAAGAATTACAGAACCTTTCCAATATTAAATAGGTTTGACTCTAATTGTACACGTGTTTTCCCGCAATTAAATGTAAGATGTTGCGACCTTTAAGTTCATCTTCTACAACCAATAACATAACAAATAACATAATCGAATCACACGAAATTAGATATGTCTCGTTTCCCTATTCTTGCTGAACTGGCCAAAAAAACTAAATCTACTATGTGGTGCAACCAGATGTTGATACAAATGGATGATGAGACGCGAAGAGACAATAGGGTTATAAACGACCTTTTACATACACAACGAGTCATTCAGGATGGTGCCAACCAAAGGGAGGAGTTGATGGTGGAAGTTAGACAACATAAGCACTAATTGAAACCATACATAACTTTATAGTTTCTAAGGGAGCTCCAAAGGAAAGATAGAATAAGGACGATGGAATTAAGACAAGTGATTGCTGACTTGCAGCTTTTCCATACACAAGAAGAAGGAATTTGCTGAGCCAATTAGGTTAGTTAAGTAAGAGGTGGTCGGAGAACTGGGTGGGTTTTTTTTTTGGGCGTTATGGTTTGTTTACGTTTATGATATATAATTTGTTATGTTTGCATATGATTATGGATATTGTTTTTATTAATGGGGAATGAAATGTTTATGTTTTTGAAGTCGGTTGAATGTATTTTACAATTCTATGTTTATGTTTATGTCATGACTAAAACTGGCCTTGTGGTTTCAAAGTCCCATGTCAGGAAATTTATAAGACGCAGATTGTACATTGATAAACATTAACGAAAGACATAACATAACACAAGTACTTCTTCATAAAAACATCATATTATCCGATGCTAAAATGAGTGAAACGATTCATTGGTTAGCAACATTCACATACTACCCTATCACAAAAATAGCTATAAGAGCATCAACCTAACCAAAAAACACTATCTACGAACATACATACCACCCCCACCCTACCACAGCCTCCACAAAACAACCCCCACCCCTCCTCACATCTCCCTTGGACTCGTAACAAACTTTGTCATCTCAAGCAGCCTGTTGTGCATTTACTTGACCATCCTCATCAACACCCTAGCCCTCCTCAAGTCAGTTCTTTAAAGTCTCTTTAGCTCGGCCATACTAGCTTTTTCAACTATCGACGCATTTGATAACATCAAACAGTTTATATTTTTTAATATCAATTTCCCTTGTAAAAATGCTCATAATTTCTTTATTTCTATGAAAATATGTACGTAATTACTTCATGTTTCATTTTTAAGAAAATATGAGCATTAGAATGGAAAGACCCGGAAATGGAAGGGTGCGTGAAGAAAAATGCATAAGTGACTATTCTAGAAGATAGTTACGGCGTAGTTGATTCGATGGAACTACGTCGTAACCCATACTCTACCTGACCCAAAGATGTTTAGTCAAATACATAGTTACAACGTAGTTAGCCCGCCGGGGTTACGCCGTAACAAATGGTGAAAATCATTCACGGAGTCACTACGGCGTAACTCATGCCTTTGAGTTACGTCGTAACTATGCCAAGCCAAAAACGTGATGTATCGTTGTGTAGGTGTTATTTTATGTATCAAGTTTTACTATTTATTTTATGCCGACTATACCTAAAAACAACACTTTAACGGGTAGTGTACCCAGTCAAGATGTAGCTTCATTGGTAAGTAGGGTGTCGATCACTAAGAGCGAGAGCGTTAATATCTAATCTATCAGTATTTTAGTTATCTAAGTTAAACCTAAAACTAATGTAAGAAGGGGGGTTTTCAGCCTGAGAGACTGGCACAGTTTTGGGTATCTAACCTAAGGTTTTGATGACAATTAACATACATAAGGCGACAGACAGAAGATAAAGATGCGGTGAAGCCTAATGTAAGGGAAACGTATTAACCATATTTATTCCAATTAAAACGCATGTTTGTTTATTAGTGCAATGATTACTTATCTCGAGGCGACATATCATTCTTAAGACATAGGTGTTACATCTTCCTAAGACCTAGATAAGAAGTATTCTGTCACAATTAAACGTATCCGCATAAAGCATCCTTTTTTATTGATTATAATCTATCTTAGGGATTAAAGCAATGTGATCTTGTTAAACCCTAGCTCATAGAGACTTTACTAACTTACTGCTTACAATATTTTATATAAGTGGTAGATCACAATCCATACTAAGCCAAGGGAATCAGAACGTATTTTTATAATTCTTTACTAGGACACCTGCTAGTATCTAACATTGTTCCCATAAACCAAAGCACAACCGCTATCTAGATAAGCATACATGCGATATCTTTTCGACTAACGATTTTAGCAAGGACTTTATTTGTGATCTTAATTAAATTCTATTCAACTACCTAATAAAGTAAGAGCGAATGAATACCAAAATTGAACGATTATCAAAATTATAATTAATTACAAGGGTTTCCTTCCCTAAGGAATGAAGCACGTTGCAGTTGCACCATTTTGGCATCTTTTTCTCTGAAAATCAAACAACCTTTGTGTAAAAAGCACCACTTAAAGTAAAACTCGTTTTTGAGTTTTCTTTCTAGTTAATAGGTCTAGAGTCGTTCGATACTACGTATCCAATTATCTTAGATACGGAGTAATTGGGTTCTAGGAGTAATGGACCACGTTTGATTATCTATACAGAATATTCACATACTAAATCTCAAATACGACGTATTAGTCGTTCTTTGGATACGTCGTAAAAACATGTTTTCCTTCGTGGACTTTATTGAGTGCATACACAAAATACGTCGATCTTTCCTTGAAGGATATGGCGTTATTGGTTGTCAGAACATTAACTTCAAAATATCTTCGTTTAAGCTCCAGAATGCATGCCTTTTAGTCAAGTTTCACCAAGTACTCCATAATTACTGCAATTATCAAATACAAACGATTAAGTAACAATTCTTTGCAATAATTATACAAAATGGGTTAATTACATGTGATAAATGATGCTATAAAATAGACTTTATTTGATGTCATCAAATATCCCCCCACTTGAATCCTACTTGTCCTCAAGTATCCTTTCGAAGTTTATAAAAATGTATCCCTAAGGATTTTTCTGTTTAAGCATTTATTTGATCTATTACAAGTACACAACCAAACATATCACGAAATAGGAAGATGAAAACACTCAAATCACTCAACTAATCTATGTGGTAACATGTAACTAATTTGCTCAATTGCTCAGTCATGACGAGTATTCTATCATAAGATTGTCAAGGATACACATCTCCACCACTAGAGCTAAGGAGTAATAAGTTTATAAAGGTAAAAGGCTTAGGGTTGATCATTCTACAATCTTTCACCAAAAGTACCACACCAACAAGGCAGCTGAAGCACACATACATAGCCGTAACGACGGAATAGACATGTGTGTTCGATCACATCCTCATTCGAGTTTAACCAAGGGTTAGGATGAAGAATGATATAGGGTAGGGATCTTCTAACTTTCACCAATAGTAATAAGCTAACAAGGCAGCTAAGACATGCATACATGACTGTAACGACGAAATAGACATGCACGGTCGTACAAATCCTCATTCGCATAAAACCCATGGTTAATGATTAGGAAAGGGAAATAGATTGTTGTTAAATAAAAATTACAAAACAAATAGATTAAGTCTAAAATACAAGTTGCTAGACACTTCTTCCCGACCGTTACCATGATCAAGACACAACTATTTACAAACATCTTAATCATAGATCACAAACAACAACTTAAGTTGGCGTTCTCGTAACGGTTAACTTCCCAATCATCCCATACTTTACAAGGCAAGTGGCGATATCTACCACTTTATACAATACTCTACATCTTCAATTTGTATCAACAAATAATCGATCCTTCGTGTAATTCCTTCGGTAGTTGCGAATGGATTATCTTCAAACTTTCTTTCTCTTTTTTGTTGTGATTTTTCTAAATTTTTTGATTTTTTTTCAACAACATATACGAAACTCATAGTAGTTTCACCATCTTCACGATCATAATAATTCTGGATAATTCCTTCGATAATTCTTCATTCTTTAGACGTACCATTAATTGCGATGGTAGTAAAAATACATGAGTTTTGACTACTTTATATATTCCCATTTGCGATTTCAACCGTACCAAATTGACACAAGACTCCGAAAATACATACTTTACACTTTAAGCAACTAGCAACTATAAAATAAACTAAATCTAATAGGGTAGGCTAAGGTGTAAAGGTGTAACGAAATAAACAAGTTGGTATAATTCCTAAATGATTGGCTCTACTAGTTGTTCTAGGGGTATCTTGCTCTTAAAGTGAGAGTAAACAAAGGGTTTATATGGGGGGTTAACTAACCAGTGTAGTTAGTTAATAAAACAACATGTATAGGCTTTTTGGGTGTAATCCTAGAAATTTACCAATTTAAACAAGTTACTCCATCTAAATCCATAGTACTCATCACTGTGGTCTCGAATAGATATACTAGGCCAAGCTCTAAAGTCTACAAAGTCACCGACACACTCATATTATTGTAGAATTTGGATAAACATTTGGAAACGGATAAGGTTAAATCCTCACAAATATCTAACATGGGTTATTGTGGGCAGGTTATGTATCAAGTAATTTCACAAAAGTATGCTTGATTTTTTTTAAATTTGAGCATAACTTAAGCATTTTAGTGTGAAAAATAGGACAAGTATCATTCTAATTCCTATCCCCCCACTTGAATTATACAACGTCCTCGTTGTATAGATAAAACATTAAATACAGGAATTAAAAAAATTAGAATGAGAAACTTCCTTGATATTTTGCTCGGTAGATTTTTGTTAGATATTAGAAAAAGACTCGGTCACCCCATGTATTTTACTGTTCAATATAGCTCGTAGTTTTGAGGTTTCAAGACTCCAACACTTCAAGATTTGTAAATTCTCCACCAATATTCGTTGATTTTCTTTTACGTGGTCTTGTCATAAATTTTCAGAAACAAATGCCCAGTAATCAATGCTCCAAGAATTCATTGTGTTTTAGACTGCGAAATAAGATACCTAAAACTGATACAGGAAGGTCGATATCCATTATCCTATACCCTAGGATACGCCGTATTGATACCTGTATCAAATACGCTATATTTGTCTAACCAATACGTCCTATAGACTGTGCTGAAGATAAAGACAGGATAATGTCCAGATAGTCAATACGCCGTATCTATGGGGTTTGGATAGGCCGTATAGACAGTCTGGGAAGACAGAATCAATAAGAAAAATGAAAATACATTCCGGGTTGTCTCCCAACAAGAACTTTTGTTTACAGAAAAGTATTTAAGTTAGGCTTGCCCCAATTTAATCTCATCCTTATAAAACAATTAGGGTCGAATGGGATGCCAAATGGCACATACAAATTCTTGAAAAGATTTATTAGCAACCCTTTGATAATATTACAAGTCATGATATTAAGATTTAATTCCATGATAAAAATTTCAGTTTTGAAAAATTTATTATATGAATCATGACTTGTTTCCAAAAGTTTATTTGACCCATGTGCATAGGCACCAACATCCGTATTTATTACATTACCCCTCAAAGACTATTTTATATTGATTTTATCATCATCATTATCCTTATCCAATTTTGAATAATAGGAAAAATACTAAACGTTAAAAGAAATACATCCCATTAAAGATAAAACAGTTTTGTTTATCTTCATCTCATCGGACAATGATGATCATTATTTCAAATTAAATTCATCGATATGTTGAATACTTATTAGTGAAAACGTAAAGGGGGGTGAATACATTTTTGATTAAAAATTAAAAACTTTTGTATCAAATACCTAACATTGTGACTAATATGTGAAAATACTAAATATAATCTTGCTAAATAAACAATACAAATCATAAAGAAATCATATATCCCAACACAAGCATACAACAACAATCCACACATAAGCAAATTAAAGCATAAAAGATAACGTATGTAAAAAAAGAGAAAGAAATCCATACACATGATTTTATAGTGGTTTTCGGTCACGAGCTCCTCTTCCGCCCTACCTCCACTCTCGAGTACCCAACTCAGAGAGTTTTTACTTCACTAATCAACATTCTCCCTTGTCTCGGCAGGAGAAAGACCTTACAGCAACGTTGCTTACACTTTATCTGGTACTAAGCAATTACAGAGTCCAAACACAGTAGAACCAACCCATCGCACTTACACTTTATTCGGATAACTAAGCTGAAATACCGAGTCCTTTACACAAAGGGTGAGAACCAACCTAAAACCCGTTATGTTTTGGATGACCAACATAACAACCTTGTGTTTTATGTACATAACACATAGAACTATCTAAGGCCACATGTGATTACAATAGTAATACAATAAAGATCCAAGACATATGGTGAAACTTGGGATTGAATGCCAAATCTAGATAACTTATATTTATGTGAACCTTCAAGCTGGGTGATGATGATAGATCTTCAAATCTGTAGAGCTACATATATGTAGGCTTTGTGTTGGGTATAAATGACATGATCTTCAAGGCTTGCTTTGGTGAATCATCATGAAAGTATGCTTACAACAAGATGAGTGTTAGAAGCATTATGATCATATAAACATGGGGTGTTTAAAATGAAAACCTACATATCTAAATGAGTGAAAAATGATGGAAAAAGTGTGTGAAAAGTGGTGAAAAACATATTGAAAAGGCTCCTCTATTTATAGGAAAAGCTTAACAGAACCACCTACTGTTCACCAATGGAACCGGCTTGTAAATCAAAGGGAACCGGCAGAACCGGCCTACAGTAACAAAATCTAAATTTTGATTTGCAAAATCTTGAAAGATCTTATGCAATCTTGGAGAGATTTTTCCAGATTTGGTAAGATATGGTGATGTCATGGATGAGGTAAAATTACAAGCTTTTTTCTTTTAAAGAAATGTGTTAAAGTAAAATGTATATATTCTTAAAATGTAAGTTACTTGTGTTTAAAAATATGCAAAGTGTGAAATGAGGTTTGATCATAATGCAACATCCAAAACATGTACAAGAACCTGGAAAGTAACAGACGAAAATCGTGACGTGAGATGTTTTTGATGTATATGATTTCACAAAATATAATTATGAGTTAATTAAATACCCCGTAATATTGCTCTTAAACAGTTGTACGTTATGTATAACAAGTTACATGTTTGTCAGTCAAAAAACAAACAAGAACTGTGTAGATTAAAATACCGTAATATTTGCACAAATAATCTCCCCGTTTTTGTTGATGACAAATATGTAAGCGTAATAATATAGTAAATTAAAAGTTACTGTATCCCCCGTACTAATAACTACCTTTACATTACCTTCTTTCTCCGTTTATTGCACTCTTCTTCCCCCTTTATCAAAACAAAAGGGTTGTGTCCTTGGAGTTTTAACTTCATTACTCCCCAAAACGGCGAGCTTACATCATCCCTTGTGGAAGTTAAATGGGTCTACTCTAACCCCATAGTTGTAGCAATCCTCAGTAAGTGTTTTGTCTAATAACGAATCTGTTTGATCAAACTTTAGAAAGCTTATCCTACAAAAAGGTTAGTTTCGTACAACATGAAAAAAATATGAAAACTATATGAAGAAAATGACATCTTCCTTTTGGTCAAAACGCAAAGGACTGTCGGAGAGTAAAAATTATAATGGATGCATGCATGCTCCCTCTTGACGGATGCTCCCCCTTATTCGAGGCGTCAAGATATGATAAACCTACAAAAAAAATTAGTGCAAAAATAGATTCGCCCTTGGACAACTAAAATATATACAACAAAGTGTATATAAGATGCATGCTACAAATGCTCGATGAAAGCTCCCCCTTGCTCGAGGGCATCAAGTATGATCCTACAAAATAAAAATTAGTGCAATAATAGGTTTTTTTCCTTAGACAAATGTGTCATATACAAAAAAAATGTATAGACGACTCATTATGATTTTTTTTGACGAATGATCCCCCTTGCTCGAGGGCGTCAAAATGAACCTACAAAAAGAAAAATGAATAATGCAAACTTCATCCTCAGATGAGTATGATGATAGACCTAAAAAGGAATGCAAATTTTGTTTGTAGATAAGAATTTCATACACACCAAAGTGTATATATGAATCTTGAACCTACATAATGATGATTAGTGTAATATGTACTTCGTCTTTTGAAGAAGTCATGTATATGATGCAATATGATTCTCTAAATCTTTAATGCAATATGATTTTTAAAACGAAACTCCTAGAAAAGTGAACTATCAAAAATATAATCCTACTACTTACATCATCGTGGTTGGTTTTGGTGGTGAGGTTGTTAAAGGTTATAAGGATTTATTTTAGAATGAGACGCATTGGATTAAGAAAGTAACCTGGCTTTTGACAAAAGATGCTTATGAGTGTCAGGATATGTGGAAGGTTATTTAATCTTCATTGGTTGTATTGGTTGTGAGTGATTAGTAGGTTGTGGTTATGGTGGTGAGAAGTTCGTGTGAATTCATCTTTTAAGAAGACATGAGGGAAAGACACAAGTTATGAATGGTTGCAAAAGGATAAACAAAAAAGGGGTTTTTTATTTTTATATTTCGTCCTTTAAACCTTACTAGTTGGTTGATGAAGGCAATTTAGTGATAGATATGATTGACTTTGTGAGTAGTAGAACAAAATGTGCGGGAAGATGGGGGATGTACAATGCAGACAACAAACAAGGTATGCATAAAGGTAATGAAAAAAAAAAAAAAAATATTATGAGCATGCGTGATCATGTAATGAGATGTATGAATTAGTGTATGATAAGAGCATAAATTAACTTGATAAAGATGTCGATCTGTATTGATCTACAAAATTCCTTAGTACCAAATAGAAGCAAGAATATGGTCAAGTATTATCATACGAAAAACTTAACAAGTAGACACAAAGATAGACATATATACAAACAAGGCATATTCGAAAATAGGCACAAAAAAGGTAATACTCTTAAGCTAAGCGAAAAGGAGGACGAATAATGGCACTAGCTTAAAGAGCCATTATACATGTTCGAAAAAATATTGGATAATTTTATGAGTTTTAGAAGGACTTAAGAGCTAGATAAGTCAAAACCAACTATTGGGTAATCTTAATACAAGTCTAAATAACCTAATTAAAGTGTTGGATTAAAAAGTTAACTACCCCAAATGGAAAAAAATGGCTACTGAAGAACCGACATGGACGGTTCCATTGGCCGAATGGAACCGGCCTTTGCTGCACATAGAACCGCCTGCTGCAGCCAAGGTTCCTATTCCTCAAATTTTCTAGTAATATTTCAAATGAATTCTAAGCCTAATTTTCACATATATTGGTGATCAAATGAATATACTTGACAATCTTAAAGGCTTATTGGAAGAATTCAATGCTTGTACCTTATAGTTTTCTACTATGCCAAATGCTCCTAATTCTAAGATGGGGAATAACAAACAAGAATGATGGAATTGCATTAAAAAATCAACCCAAGGCCTAAAAAGATATTAGTTTAAAACAAGCATTTAAGAAATCAAACAAAACACCAAAACTAAGAAAAACATTTCAATACAAAATAGGATTAAAAGTAGTATAAACCAAACGCGAGCATAATGGAGAAGATGATTTTAGATTAGCAAACGATTGCACTAACAATGACAAGAAGTATATTGATTATATGCTTGTCTCTTATTGATTTTGAGTTCGTTTATTTGTGAAGATAAGTAGCCAACCTGTTATATGTGTTTTCCATCGGCTTGTTTGTCTATTTAGGTTCTTAATTAAATTTTCAAAATAATATGGTTTTGAAAGGAAGATCATAAAATTCTACAAGAATATCAAAAAACACTTTGACATAACATAAGTGCTTAAGTAGCAAGTATATCATGTAGCAGTGTCATGTAAAGAGCAAGATGAAAAGATTATGTAAATCACAAAAACATCAAAAAATATAAATTTAAAGAATGCCAACATTGAACAAGAACAATCAAACATAGATATATCCATATCAAAAATCATCAAGTATCAAAATGAAAAATTATAAGATCATACGAGACATCATATAAGAGAAAAAAAAATCAATGCAATCATGTTTAAATCCATAACAGTTAGCATAAAATCATTTAAAGAGCAAAACATATAACCTTTCTTAATAATTATGCATTTGTTAATTAATCAAATAGTTATCAAACATCAAGATAATGACATGGCAAATAATCAAGCAAGAACATTCAATCAACACATGAATATGCAATGCAAGAAGTCATGAAAGACTTTAACCAAAGAAAACGATCATATTTATACCAACTAGTATAAAAACGAATAACATAGTTAGTTGTTTGGGAGATAGAGGAACCAAGATGGTAAACTAGAGATTATAAGAATGACAAGATGAAATGACACTACCAAATGTGTAGATAATTTTAGCTGAAGGTATATTTGAAACTTCCTTTTAAAGCAAACCAAGAATGTTTAGAAACCTTTTGATGGAAACGCCATGATCAAAAATTGACCTTTTGTTATTATACTAAAAGTTGACAATAATATTTTACAAATCCATTAAGACCATCTTTACATTAAACTAGGCTTAATTATATTTAAAGTGATGGGTGGCACAACTTCTAATTCCATACGATTGATTTTATGCAAGATTCCTAAAATGGCCTATTTTATACAAAACTTGTCGTTTTAATCTTATACATGGCTAAAAGACCGAAACTTGACTTTTATATCTTGAAATAACATGAAGACCGTGTTGCCACTAACATTCAAAACTCAGGTTGTCTGAAATTTGATATGTAACTACTATAGTTTGATATTTAGAGGATGTAAATTAAAACTGTGACAATCCGTCAATTTCAGATCGTTATTTATTTTTCGAGTATTAATTATAATTTTCATTTTTATGTTGAGATATGAACTCACGACTAACCGGGAGAATTAGTGCCTTACATCGTAATTACGCACCCCGTTTACAAAGGAAAAAGGAGGATGGTTGATATGCCGGCGTATTCTACGTAAGCATCGACGTTTAGATTTTCAAAAATGCTCGTAGAAAGTAATTTTGTTTCATTTCGTTTATTTTGTGGAAGTTTTCAAACAAACGTCGACATTTTAAAATTTTAATTTTGTCATAAATAATTATTTCGTATTTTATTTCGAATGGAAATTTGAAATTTATTATTTTTACAAACGTCGTCTTTGTTCCTTGTCTTGAGCCGAACTGATGTTTTAAAATGTACACATTTTATTAAATGTTAGAAGTTAAAATAAAATTGTAATGGAAAATAAAATTGGTCTTGCAAGTTTAATCGCGAGCCACGATAGTTGATTTTTATTTAAGTAAAAAGTTCATGTGTCAAAAAATAATTTTTGAAAAGAGGAGAGGACTATTATTGTCAAATAGTCAAACTAGATGACAAGACAAATATAAAGGAATTTTCTTCCTCATTTCCTTCATTTTTATAAAATAAAACACACACTTTCTCTCTAGCTCCACCACCACCACCGGAAAACTTTTCCGGTCATCTGAAACCGCCACCGCCATCGTCGGCCGCCGGTCACCGCCGCCGAAAACCGCCGTGGTCGCCGGAAAAATTACATGCACTATAAATAATAAAACGTTTTTACAACTAAAACCCGAGGTGGTAGGACCCACTTCTTGGGAGTTTTTAAAAGTTAACTTACTGATAATAAACATGTCCCGGCCTCGAGAACCCGAAAATTTATAATAACACTCATTTACAAGCTTAAATGGGCCATAAGGCCTGATTGGGCCACTAGGCCCAATGTATTAAAATGGACATATTTTACTTGGCTTTAAGCCCAACCTATTTGGGCTTAATTAATGGCTAATACCAGGTCTTTTTGGTTAATAAATATCAAACTTAAACATTAATGGACTTTACTTATGGGCCTTTTGGCTTTTTTTGGGATATATTGGAACCAAAGAGAAAAAATGGTAAATCGAAACTTTTAAGAACCTAGAAAAACCTAATGATGGGGGGAAGTAATTAAATCATTTGGGTCCATGATCATCATAAAAATGACAAGTATATATATACTACTTATTTATTTCATACCGAATCAATCGTTAATTTTATCCGCTAGAAACCTAAGACACATTACAATTGGTATAGGTCTCGGTTGATCGACGCGCTTATGTCCGAAGTTTTTATTCATCGATATTCTCATCCGACATCACCAAGTGAGTTCATAGCCTCGCATTTTAATATTTGAATTGATTTATAAACCCGCGAGGGAGATAACATGCTTGTTTTAAAAATTGAACACAAGGGACTTGAATGTTATGCCTATAGCCATGATTATATAAGGTTGGAATGAACTCCGCTAGAACAAAAAAACCCTCGGAAATCATGAATTGTTTAATTGTCAGGTAATGGCAAACGCGATAAAGGATAGTACTATTTGGGAGATTACCACCTCCAATCCCTGATGACGACTAATCTCTCGTGTCGGAAAAATGACACTACGGATGCTTGTAAAGAGAATAAGATGACACCATAGCGAGGGTGTAATAGGTGGGAGCATTTTTATGAAATGGTAACGGTCGATTCATTGGCTTATATAATCCCCCCTATAACCCGTTGTCTGATCCACATTCGGTATAGTCCATGATAAATTTTGGAGAAATGATACTTATTGTGAAAATTTTATTGTGGTTATAAAATATAAACTCTATGGATTCTGACTCAATGATTATTGTTGAAAACCGTTTTTTTAGCATTTTTAGCCTCAGTCGCTCGAAAAGTATTTCGGACGATGGGAGATTTTGGTTAACGCTTATGGAAACCAAATATTTTGAAGGCCCATTAAATAAAAGTCATTCGAAGAATATTTCAAAAATGTTGTATGAATTATGAACAATTTGGGACCAATGATGTATACTTTTATTTCGAATGAATGTGTCTAAAGCTCTCCTTTCGAGTCGTTTCTATGCTTGAGGTATTGTTTTAACAAACGTAGCACCCAATGACCCTTCCCGCTGATAAATAAAATGGGTTTACAGATTGGTATCAAGAGCTTAAGTATAGAGAACAAAAGATTTCAAAAAGAAAAATAAACGCAAGAAATTGTTGAAATCTTATTGACTAAAACCGGTGCAATACAAATCTCCGAAATATTGAAGAAATTAATGAATAAAGAAAAGCCACGGGACCAAGAATGAGAAGGATTTTATTTACATATAATATATGTAACAATATATATGTTGTAATATGAGATTTTCATTTATTTTGAATATAAATGTTGATTAGTGAATATTTTAATACTAATACGAGATATATATACCCGACGCGATTGTCATAAATAGACCCTAACCCCCCTCCTAACGACCAAACGAGAGCTATTCTCGAAGAAAAACCCCAGTTGTACCCGATCGGAACCACGTTGTGGACGCCCATGATCCCAATGTAATAATGACATTCCCGATGATGAGGAGTTAGTTGATTATGATGGGGTAATGATGAAGAAAACCCAAAAGAAGATCCGAAAGAAGATCCCTAAGAAACCCGAAGAAGAACCAAACCGAATAATAGAACTTGTGATCTATTTTTCCCTAATGATTTGACCTACATCAGCCCGGTGTTATGTTGGTTGGTTTAGAGAGAAAGATGTGTAAATGAAGGTGTTAATACTGAGGATATTAAAGACGAAGATGATTGAGATTTGAGCTCGATGATGATGCCTGAGTTGAATTCCCAATAAGTGGGAGGGTGACAAAACCCCGCCACCTGGAGGTATGTCATCCAATTCTGAGCCACATAATGCAGAGCCACCTAATGCGGAGTCATCTGATTCTGTATCATCCGATTCTGAGTTAGAGGACGAGGAGGCCGATGTTGCACCTGAGGAGACTTTTGAGACTATTACCTAAAGGCCTATGCGTTCGCTTCTGACTTTTTCGAGGGTGACTTTGAGTAGGAGACCATCTTCTGCTCATGACTCATCTTAGATGTTGGTAGTTGGCACCTTGGGCATTGAGACATGATTTATAGGCGTCCTGTACACGATCTAGAGTCACGGAAGCTGAGTTGGGCAAATGTCAAACTGAGATTGCTCTTCTAAAATCAAAGAATAAGATCGAAGAAAAAGAGAGAGATACTTGATCAGGATTTAGGAAACGTTGAGCATGTTTTGGGTGATGTTTTAGAGAGGTTGAAGGTGTTAGAGAGCGGGGAGAATGCTACTTCGACGAAGAAGTTGGTTGAGGCTGAGATGAAGTTGGAGTTGGCTCGTATGGAGCGTGATATGGTGGAGAGGAGATTACATGCATCTTATGGGTGGAACAAGAGGTTTTATATGGAGATGGTTCGCATTGGGACTGTTCCTAAGCCACCATCCAATGATGAAGGTACTGAGCGTTCGAGAAAGAAATTGAAGAAATCTTCTTTTGATGGGACCAAGGGACCTTCCGAGCCACGTGGACCACCTGGTGACTCTTAGTAGATTAGTTTATCGTTTGTAGTATCTCTTGTAAATCACTAACTAAACTGAGATATCAGTTAGTAGAACTAGTCTTTGGAGTTGTATAGCATTAGATGGTGACATTTAATGTGTGACGATACAACTTATGACTCGTTTGTGATTAATGAAATGACTATCTTTTGATTTCTAAAATTCTACGTGAGTCGTTGTTATCTTTCTTTTCTTATTTCTTTAAGTGGTTCCTATTGATTGATGCAATCATTAAATGAATACTCATTATGATTTGAATTGCGTTGTAACTTCTTCTCCTCGTATTCTCAATCGCCATCGATATCATGGATCTCATGATGATTTTGGCTAAACTCATTTCCTATCATATTGTAATCATTTCACCCATTCATTTTGTGAACCACTCTTTATTACGCTCATGCAAACCACTTATTGTTTAATAAGTTAATATAATATCACCTGAGAAAATTTAAATTGTCATCATTTTATGAGTTATTTTAATTGAGAATTATATATAGTTGCTATCACCATAAAAAAAATTATTAAACATCGTGTACATTAAATTACTTTTCATACTATCAAAACGATTCTTAAAATCATTTTTGGATTCTATCTTATAATTAAACATGGTTATACATTAAATATGATGACATTAGTTGATGAACTGAGCATTGCATTGAATATTCCTAAATTATACATAGTCGTGCACCTACGTATAATTTGGAAGGAGCCATGTAAGGGCTAAAAGTAAGTCACCATAAGATTTGATAAAGATCAATTTTTTAAACTGTAATTCTTGGAAAAATCCAAGATTTTGTAGGGTTTTGCCAAGCGGTACAAGTAGGGATATTTGCATAGGTAGCGTATCCCTTTTCCCAATCAAATTAACCACTTTTGATGCGGTCTTACTGAAATTGTTATTCGACCTCTTCATTTCCTTTCGTTTTCGATCAAGAAATTCTTTGGACACTTAATCCAAAATATCGCGACTATTGATACCCGATATGAAGTTTTGACGTTTCCATCCGTTTCTTTCCGACTAATCCTCCTTTTGATAACATGGGTAAAATTTCGAGATAGCCTGCGGGTGTGAATAACGACTTATAAAGTAATAGGGTTATTATGTATATCCATTATGGTATTCTACTTTCTTTTGACTCAAAATCTGCCTGTGTGAATCATGCGTTGACTTCGCCCTTTAATTGCTAACTCTATCTTTTTGAGTGCCCTGATCTCGATAAGGGAATAGTGATTTGTCTTTAAAATTGCAATGAAAAAGAGGCAACATAATAAGGATTAGCCCTAAGTTTAGAAGGGAAGGCAAGGTGGAAATCAACCATGGTGGCTGCTTATACATTCTTAGGAGATGTGAATGCTCAGCAAGATCCGAAGGTCGTTACTGGTACGTTCTTACTCAATAATAATTATGCTATTGCATTATTTGATTCGGGTACCGATAAAAGTTTTATGTCTACAAATTTTAGTACCCTTATTGATATTGAACTGGTTGAGTTAGATACTAGCTATGAAGTCGAATTGACCGACAGAAAAGTAGTAAGTACCAATAACGTTTTAATAGGGTGGACACTTAATCTTTTAAACCATTCTTTTCCAATCGATTTAATGGTAATAGAACTAGGAAGTTCTGATATCATTATTGGGATGGATTGGGTTACTACACGATATGATGCCGCTATATTGTGTGGAGAGAAAAAGGTTAGGATTTCCCCTGGAAGGTAAGGCGTTGATTATCAAAGGAAATAGAAATAATCCCCGTTTGAAGATCGTTTCGTGCATTAAGGCTCGAAAGTATATCGAGAATGGTTGTGAGCTATTCCTAGCTCAAGTAACCGGAACGGTATCGAAGGAGAAGCGATTTAAAGATGTTCTTGTCATCCGAGATTCTCTCAAGGTATTTCCCGAAGAATTACCTGGACTTCTGCCACCACAGCAAGTTGAATTTTGTATTGGAATTACTTATTCCCGTGCTGCACCTTGGCGCTACACCATATCGTTTAGCACCATATGAAATGAAGGAGTTGTCCAAACAACCGCCAGAGTTGTTGGAGAAAGGTTTGTATTTCGACGAGCTTGTCAACCGAGGGAGCTCCGTATTGTTTCGTGAAAAGAATGGATGGATTATTCGAATGTATGCATTGATTAATACCTGAACTGACAAATTAACGTCCCAAAATCGATATCTGTTACCTAAGGATCTATGACTTAATTCGATCACTGCAAGGTTCTAGTGTAATTCTAAAATGATATACGGTCCTGGTTATCGCAGCTTTCGTGTCCGCGAAGAAGATAGTCAAATTACTGCATTCAAACTTGTATAACAGTAAGGAGTTTTCAAAGTACTCCCGTTTGGACTAACTAATGCACCTGCAGTATTCATGGACTTGATGAATCGCGTGTGCAAGTCGTATCTTGATAAGTTCGTGATTGTACTTCCATTGATGACGTTCTAATTTAATCCAAAAATAAAGCTGAACATTTGAAGACTATCTTGAATTTGCTAAGGAGCAAAAATTTGTACGCTAAGTTTTCAAAATGTGATTTTTGGCTTGATTCCGTGCAATTCCTTGGCCATGTGATTGATAGTAATGGAGTTCATGTTGATCCTGCAAAGATAGAAGCCATTAAAAATTGGGCTGCACCGACTACACCAACGAAAGTGCGATAATTTTTTGGTTTGGCAGGCTATTATCGACGGTTTATTTAGGAGTTTTCTCTAATATCCAAACCCTTAACTAAACTTACTTAGAAAAATAATCCGTTTGTATGAGGAAGACGAAGAGGAGGCATTTCAAACATTAAAGCTGAAATTGTATAAGGGGCCCAATATATCACAACCCAAGAGGAAGCGAAGACCTTTGTTGTGTATTGTTGATGCATCCCCTAAAGGATTTTGGAGCTGTTTTGATGCAACGAGAAGAGGAGGATTGCGTACGCCTCTAGACAACTCAGAAAGAATGAGGAAAACTACACGACCCATGACTTGGAATTGGGAGCGGTGGTTTTTTGCTCTTCGACTATGAAGACATTATTTGTACGGCACTAAGTGTACGGTATTCACCGATCACAAAATCCTACAATATATTTTGGATCAAAATGAGCTAAAAATGAGGCAGCAAGATGGAATTTGAACTTGAGTAGATTTAGCGCTTGTGTTATTCGATATTTCATCACCCGGAAAAGGCGAATGTTTGTCGCTGATTGCTTAAGCAAGAAGGATAAGGAACCGATACGAGTGTGTGCTTTAGTAGCGAACGCTGCATTACAATTTACCTAAAACAAATTCAAAAATGCACAAGTGAAGCGTGCCAAAGGAGGAAATATAGAGCCGAAGGATTCTCGGCAAA
This sequence comes from Tanacetum coccineum, assembly GCA_026074375.1. Lineage (NCBI taxonomy): Eukaryota > Viridiplantae > Streptophyta > Magnoliopsida > Asterales > Asteraceae > Tanacetum > Tanacetum coccineum. The sequence continues at coordinate 3,403 of BQNB010021150.1, read as the reverse complement.
GAGGACCCTTTTTTTATTATTTGGAGGGTTAATAGACCTAATCGTGTTGGAAATCTCATAAATGAAAAATATGTCATCACCTAGACCAGAAAAAAAAATGTAACCAATGATTTAAGAAGTTTATAGACCAGGTGGCCAAGTATGAAGGCATAACATTTCGACTGTATGTTCAGTAAGTGCTTGACTTGTGCTAAAGTCAAAGCCGAACATCAAAAGCCGTCAGGATTACTACAACAACCTGAAATCCCTATTTGAAGCAGAGAGAATAACAATGGATTGTATTTCAAAGCTTCAATAGACGTCATCCTGGATATACCTACGATTTGGGTCATTGTGACTGATTGATTAAATCTACTCACTTGATTCCGATGAATGAGAAGTTTAAAATGGAGAGGCTTACTCGATTTTATTTGAAGGAGATTGTTTGTAGGCACGAGGTGCCCGTGTCGATTATTTCGGACCTAGACCCTCGTTTTGCATTCGGATTTTTGGAGATCCTTTCAAAAGTCATTAGGGACAAATTTAGATATGAGCACTGCTTACCATCCTGAAACTGATGGTCAGAGTGAAAGGACGATTCAGACATTGGAAGACATGTTGCGTGCTTGCGTGATTGATTTTGGTAGTGGCTGGGATAAGCACTTACCTTTGGCTGAATTTTCATACAATAATAGCTATCACGCTAGTATTAAAGCCGCACCTTTTGAAGCTCTATATGGAAGAAAATGTAGATCGCCAGTATGTTGGAGTGAGGTTGGAGATGCCCAACTCACGGGACCAGAAATGATACGTGAAACAACCGAGATGATTATACAAATCAAGAACCGGTTATTAGCTGCTCGTAGTAGACAGAAAAGTTATGCAGATGTGAGACGTAAACCTTTGGAGTTCGAAGTGGGTGACAAAGTTATGCTGAAAGTATCACCGTGGAAAGGTGTTGTTCGATTTGGAAAACGTGGGAAATTAAGCCCCCGTTATATTGGACCATTCAAGATTTTATCAAGAATAGGTCCGGTGGCATATAAACTGGAATTACCCCAAGAGCTTCAAGGAATACATAATACGTTCCATGTTTCGAACTTAAAGAAATGTCTATCAGATGAAGACCTTATCATTCCATTTGATGAAATACGGATCGACGAGAAATTACATTTCATTGAAGAACCAATTGAAATTGTGGATAAAGAGGAGAAACAACTCAAGCAAAGTCGAATCCCGATAGTCAAAGTTCGATGGAACTCAAAGCGTGGACCGGAATACACTTGGGAAAGAGAAGACCAAATGTGGAAGAAGTACCCACATCTTTTTGACTTTAACAAGAAACGGGCAAGAAAATGAATCGATCTTCGAGGACGAAGATCCCTTTTTAGGAAGGAAGGCTGTGACAATCCGTCAATTTCAGGTCGTTATTTTATTCTCGAGTATTAAATATAATTCTTGTTTTTATGTTGGTTTATGAACTCACGACTAACCGGGAAGAAATTAAGGCTTATATTGTAATTTACGCGACGTTTACAAAGAATCGGCAAATCCTACGTTAAGCATCGACGTTTATATTTTCAAAATGCCGTAGAAATATTTTTATTTCATTCGTTTTTATTTTTCGTATTGCGTGCATTTTCTTTTCGTACCTTACGTAAAATTATTAAGAACAATGTTTATAATTATTGTTCGACTAGTACCGTACGTAAACTAAAATTTTCAGAGAAGTATCACGATTTTCGTAGAACTATTTTTAACTTGTTCGTTTTTACTTCGTGGTTTCGTCTTAACTCTCGTTTTATTTTACGTTAATACCCGTTAGCCTCAAAACTACCTACCTATCTTAAAATTTATACCCTAAACAACAATTACACTATAAATAGGACACCAAAAACTTGGTCAACACCACCCTTGTGGCGTGTCCTTCTTAGGACAAGTGTCTAAGACACTTGTCTTAGCCCCTTTGCATGTGTAAGGTTTATAAAAACCAAATCTCCACTTTCACTTCTCATAGTAAGGAAAATATTTCACACACACACCTTGTTTCTCCCTTGTTCTTGCCGTACACCTTAACCAACAAAACCCTTAATTCATACAAAAATTTCCATTACAATCACTTGTTATATTTACACCATTTAATTCCTCACATTCCAAGCTCCATTTACATACCATAAAACCTATCATTTGTAGGCTTTGGGGCTGATTTAGAAGATTAGTGTGAAGATGGTCATGCATGTCAAGGAAATAATGTCCTAGTAAAGATTTGTGGCTAGGAAACTTGGTGTCAAAAATATTGGGTTAAGATTCAAGACTTGGTGTAAAGGAGACATTTGGTTTTGGGTGATAATCACCACTTACATCATTTTGTGGGTATAAATCTTTACTTATTGTTGTTATTCTTGTATTTTCTTTGTATTTCATTTATAAATGTAATTGTAAATATGATGAATATGATGATCAAAAGTTTATTGGGGTTTTGTGTGTACTAGATTAGGTTAAAAATGGATAAACCTAACTTAAAACATGGTGGAAATCACTAGAAAAATTAGGGCAGAAGTAAACAGAAAGTTTGACATTTTTGAGTATGATAAACAACTGATTTGACTTATCTAAGTTGTGGACAATTGTTTTGTGAGCTAGTAGCAATTTGAATCAACTCTTGAATGTAAAAATTGAGTGAGATACACTCATTTTACCAAAAGATACCTAATCTGACTTTGCTGTCTTGATTGAATAAAAAGTGATACATACGAATTGAGTTGATAAAAACTAAAAAGAGATGAATTGTAGCTAAACATATGAAGAAATAGAATCAATTGGATGGTTTCTCAGATCATTATGGTTTTCAAATGGCGTCAAAAATGGTAAAAGTGAGTTTTCAGCCAAAAATGATAAATTGACTTTTGTATAAAGAAATGACTTTAAGTATATGTCCACTCAAAATAAAGTATAGAAATAACTTATAATCTATAATGTACACTTAAATATGAAACTAGAAATGTAAATATTATAAGTATATTATTTATGGTTAAAGAGATATAACTATTTTTATAAACATAAACCTATATAAAACTTTTACGTCTATATCCATACTAAAAGTTTGTAAAGCGTTTTTGCGACGAAAACCCGAGGTGGTAGGACCCACTTTTGGGAGTTTTTATATATTGAACCTACTGACCTTAAACTTATATCGACCTCGAAAACCCGAAAAATTTATACAAGTTATACATATAAACTTAAAATAAGCCATAAGACTTAATGGGCTTATAATTGGGCCTATTGGGCTTTTTGACCAATTAGATCAAAACTAGTAAAATCTAGCAATTAATAAAACTAGTAAAGCTTAAGTGTGATTTAACTTACCCAATTATAACTTGATCATCATACCTTCATATACATACTTGTCTATTTTGTCGTCATT
>BQNB010021149.1:17042-61822 GCA_026074375.1 Tanacetum coccineum | reverse complement strand
GAACTGCTGTGTTCAAACGTCTTTTTAACATTGAGGAACGGGGCCTGAAGTGTTATTTTCAGCAGACGCCATTTTGTCCTTGAGGAGCGAGGCCTGAAGAGACATTTTCAACAGACATCTCTTGTCGTTGTGGTGCGAGGTCTGAACTGTTGTGATCAGACATCATTTGACAATGATGACCGAGGCTTGAACTGCTGTGTTCAAACGTCATTTGACAATGATGACCGAGGCTTGAACTGCTGTGTCCAAACGTTTTTCGCACTCGTTCGATCGTAACGTTTTTTCCAAGTTCGGTGCTAACGTTTTTTTTCGCTCGTTCTTTTATTCTTTTCACCCGAGTATCACCACAAGGCGTTTCCAACACCAAAATGAGCCACGAAAAAGGTATGGTGGCCGAGTGAGAAAGCAACCCAACTGCCGAATCTTGTATGCTTACAACACCAAAAAATACCACGAAATCCACCCGAGGCGATTGATACCAACTGTAGGTTCCGATTTAATGCTTCACTTCATAACCCGAACCACGAATCAAAGAAACTAGAGAGAGAGAGTCGAAAATGAGAGAGAGTGATGAGAGAGAGTTTAGAGAGAGAAAAAAGATAGAAAAGAATTAGATTTAGAAAAACTAGGATATTTTCTTTAAAAGAAAATATCTATATATATTTAGATATTTAGAAAATATCTAAATATATATATATACATATATATATACCCCTACACATTTAATGTGACGCGCGGGATATTTAACTAGGACCCGGGCTCGGGTTTTGTTTGGGATTAAACCCGAAACATATACAATATTAGATTAACTATCGAGCCCGATTCCCGATATTATCTTATTACAACGTTAACTAATTAAAGACCGAAGCTCCATCATAGAGTGACCGAGCTTCCTTGTTCGACTCAATAAATTGAGGCTAACAACACCATACACTTGGTACCATACAGATAGTGCCTCCAAATTTTCAGAGCGAACACTACTGCTCCAAGTTCCAGATCATGAGTAGTATAGTTCTTCTCATGGATCTTTAACTGGCGTGATGCATACGAAAAAACCTTTTCCCTTTGCATCAATACACGCCCCAAACCCTGATAGAAGCATCGCTTGGAGTACGATAAAACTTTTACTCCCCATCGTTAAAGCCATAATTGGTGCACTACACAATTTTGCTTCAATAACTGGAACGCTGATTCTTATTTGTCACCCTAATACTCAAACTTGACCTTTCTTTTGAGTGAGCTGGTCGATTGTTTGCGATCTTGAAAACCCCTTCAATGAATCATCATAATACCAGCAAGACCTAAAAACTACAATCTCCTTGGTTCTTAGGAGATGCCTAAATCTTTATGATGGAATTCGATCTTGGCTGGATCACCACAATGAATGCCTTTATTATCAATCACGTGACCGAGAACTGTACTATGTGAATCCAAAATTCACGACTTGGAAATTTTTGCATACAACTCCTCTTTCTTCAATAACGCAAATATATCTTCAGATCTCTTTCGTGCTCTTGCTTTTTTCTGGAGAGATAAAATATCGTTAAAAAGACAAGACGAATTTGTCCAGATAAGTGTTGCACAAACGTCGGTTCATGAGTCCCATAAACACAGCAGGGGCCAGGTGTGTTGGGTCAAACCAAAACGGCATAACTTGGATTCATAATGTCCTATCGATTCTGAAGACATCATCGAATGTCTTCCTCTCGAACCCTCAATTGGTGATAACCTGACCATAGGTCGATCTTTTGAGTATGACACTCGACACCTTGAAGTTGATCGAATAATCATCAATCTTGGTAGCGAAACGATCTTCACCGTTAGATTGTTTAAGTTCCCGATAAGCTATGCACATTCGAACGATCCATCTTCTTCTTGACAGAATATAACTGGAGCTCCCTGAGTGACGAACTAGGTCTTATAAAGCCTATTGTTTCAAAAGCTCTTATAGTTTGGATCCAGCCATAGATTTTTTTTATGTCTATTCATTTTTGATGGGCCAATCGATAAGGTGCCAGTGCTACAGGTGCAGCACTAAGGTACTGATCGATGTGAAAATTCCACTTGTCTGGTAGGGGGAAACCCTGGCAAGTCCTCAGAAATACTTCGAAAATTCTTTGACGATCGTAAATCTTGCAGGCTTCTCCTTTGAACATTGTCTTCACAGTCTCCTTGATGTACTATGTGCCCAAAAAGAACGTGACATCCTAGTAGCAAGATACTCCTGAGCCTTGGTGCACGAGATGATGTTAGTCGAGTCCCGCGTTTAATTGCTACTTCTTCTCCATGAAAAATTAAGATTTCGCTCCCAAAGGGATACGAACGATCTTCTAGGCCATATCAATAACGGCTTTTGTATTTCGTCAACCAGCCATGCAAATTAGGACTTCATAAGGACCCATTTCTACAGCATAGTCGACGTAAAATGGTTGGTTCAAAATTAACTGCAACCCAGTAATACCTATTACTTAAATATCTACCACAGCTAATCCAACTTATAACCAAGAGCTAGTGTAGTGGGGTTATATTAATCAAAGTACTAAATTGAGTAGACACAAAAACTATCCTATCTGCAAACCAGTATCAAATAAAATGGAACCTCAATGTTGTTTTTAGGAGTAGAAACTACCCATCACACATTGTGTGTCATGGTTTTTGCCCCGCAACTCCCAACTAGCATAAGTACACAGCAACAGCGTTGCCATTTTCCTCCCTTGATTCTTGTTCTTACCACTGGGGCCATTCCTTCTGAGTGGCCTGAAGCCTCCACCACTTAAAGCAAACAATGGCATTGGTATTTTTGCCCCTTGGGCTCTCGGGTTTTGTTGTTGCGGGTTGTTGTTGTTATTGTTATTGCGGTTTGTTATTGTTATTGTTAATTGCGGTTGTTGTTGTTGGTTTATTTGCAGTTGCAGGCCGTTTCCTAAGTCCTTGGCCTAGGGGCCAAGCTTCTTTGCATGTTACTGCAGTTGGTATAACAAGGACCGAAATTGTTGAATTACACATTGGGACATAGAGGTTTAGTGCCGGGTTCATAACGATTTCTTGTCACCGGTTCCCGGCAGCATAAGCCTGTCCCATGTGTTCCTGCCTTTTGTGGGTTGTTGATTTTTGTTTATTTTGAGTGTGACTTTCAATCTTCCTCTGTTTTCTGCTGTCTCTCAGCAAAAGTTTATTTCTCCTATCCATCAATTCATCGCCATCTCAATAGCCTCCTGCATTGTTTTTGGCTCGAGCTACATCACTTGAGTAAATCAGGTCGTGAGCATATCCCACCGACATACCTTTCAATTTTGTCAGTCTCTTCAGGGAACATCCTGTCACACCGCAATGCTAGCTCCTGGAAACGTTAGTTATAAGCTACCACATCGGTGCCTTTTACTTTTAGGTTCCACAATTCTGCCTCAATCTTCTTGATTTCAATCCTCAACAAAATGTAGTTGTCATCTTCCTTTTTCCAAGGTCAGACCACGTCATTACATAGCAACCTGATAGTCCACGTGTCGCTGCATGTGAGTTCCCACCATGTTAGAGCAATTCCCATAAGAGTACAAGTGGCAAACTTCACTTGAATCTCTACGTGCCGTTACTTATTGCGAAAACACAGTCTTCCATCCTCTCAACATTGGGTCAAGTCGACCAACCAAACTCCTTCTGTGCCCCCTAAAATAAGGGTTACATTTCATGAAGTCTTGATAGGTGCACTCCCGAACAGCGCGTTCATTCCTTCTCACACCTATTCCCGAGGTATGGCTATCATCGCCATTTCGAGTCGTAGCACGTGCTGCCAATACAACAGTATAACACCTCATGTTTTAGGTCATTATATGACATTATGTAATTCACAATTTATTTTTAGGGTTTTACTTAACAGCGTTTACTCATAAACCGACACGTTAAGTAAATCGCGTAAGCTAAAAATGATCATTCAATGTAAACGGGCATAAAACAATTAAATGTTTACGTCTAGCAAGTGTTAGATGATTATTAATGAGGATAATTAATAACTTTGCTCATCTTATTTTATTGGCTACGTAAAATGCTTACGTTCCGCATACAAACTGCTTTACCGCATACCCTGAAGTTCCAAAACCTAACTATCGCCTAACACAATACCCACGATTATACCCAATACTCAAAATAATAAATATAACATCACATATATAGGCAATATGCCGAATTTTTGAGGATGAGACCAAGACTTTTCAAGTTTACATAATATCTAGATATTAAAGAAAAGTACTCTTACACCTTTATCAACTTGTCATGTTAACCTTGACCTAGGGTTAGAAAGTAACAAGTAATTTAAATGAGATATTTACTATAAATACCCACAGGTAACCTTTACTTAACTCTTTATACTTGCAAAAATTATTTTCTTCCTCTCTTTTATAAGTCCAAACCCCACGGCTCAAAACCCATTATATACTCAATCCATACTTTGATTTTCTAAGATTATACAAGCATACACACCTCATACTTAAGGTATTCTAAGAAGGTTTCAAGGGTTGGCTAAGCTTTGAAAAGATTTTATCAAGTTATTGCAAGATTAGGGTTTCAAACCTAATCTAGGGTTTATAAGCTTGTAAGCTTTGGTTTTGAATCTAAACACGGGTTTAGAACTTGTTTATCATCTCTTACATCATTACTAAGGTTTTCCTAATTCCTTTATACTTTTATTTCTTATGATTTTATGTGTTACATGTTAAATATAGCCATAATCACCACTAAGGACTTTTAAATATGTAAAATGAGTTATTATTTATGTTTATGATTTTATGCACTTATTCTTATGTCATATGATCATATATATCATGGAAAAGTGAAAGTAAAAGTATGTTAACCTATGGATTAAGTATAAACATGTTTAGGATAAATTAGGGTTTTATAAGTTTTCTTAATCTTCACATATGAAAATAATGGAAAGAAATTGTTAAAACTTGTTACAATGAAATTATAAGGACTATGGATGAACTTGGACATTATTATAAGTACCACATATGTAAAATATGGTTATAAGAGTTTTTATAGTAAACTACTAAATTAATTAATACATAAAACAAGGTTTTTATAAAGAAATATACATATAAATACTTAGGGCTGTTTAAAATCCGAATTTCAACAGAAAGTTTTGACTTAATATCATTATAAATACTGCCTCATGACATTCCATAAATATAAGAAACTCCGAAAAACGATCTATAACGAAAAGAACGTAAAAACGATTTAACCGGACTATAAACATACTTTTATAAAAAACTAGTTTTATAAAAGTACTAATTCATTACAGCAACTTTCATTTTTAAACACATCTAAAATATGATATAACTTTTAATTACGAGAATCGTACTCAAAAGAATCGCTAAAAAAAAACGGAAATATAACTAATAAACTACATATTTTCGATAATTAAAGTTTATAAAAGTAATTTATAACTAATGAACGTAAAAGTACTAGTCATCAGCGTACCCAACTTTATAAAATAAAATACCATCTTTTAGTAACAAAAACATACTCGAAAGGAATCACTAAAAATCGAGATTAAAAAACGATATAAATTATTACGATTACAAGTTTTTAACACTAATTAAAGCCTAAAAACGACTAAATAGCTTCATGAAACAGTAATTTTACTATTCATCACAGAAACTTAAAAACTTGAAAAATGTAATATTTTGGTCCGCTCGTCCTTACTACGAAGACGTGACCGCAAGAAACCGCGAGCAAACGGGCTTAAAACGACCAAATTAGGTCATTTTATTACAAAAGTATATTTATAAACGTTTCACTTTATAAATATATTTTACTTAAAACGATTAGTCGGTGATTTATGCTATATAGAATATTGAGTGTTATCCAAAGTGCTATAATACTAGGGGTTTCATAATGAGCCCTCTTTGGATGCGTATCGACGAGGTGTGAGATTTACGATTAAAGTGTCCCTAACTCCTCGTAACGTCATTCATGACCACTTTATAATTATGATAGCCCAACGGATAGAAAACGATGTAACAACTAGAAATTATATATTCAAGGTTATTTATTAAAGTACTCGGTACTTAATAAGACCTTAATTGTAAATAGGTTGCATTTATCGTCTTGCGTGACATTTTATTCGTGATTATTTAGGAACTATCTGTACACAAGGTGAGTTTCATAGCCACCCACTTTTTAGCAGTTTTTAAACTGAATTTATTTATTATTTGGGGTGAAACATGCTTTGTTTTATAAATTGACGCAAGTGTTTTAAATATATGATTATGTGTTGCCTAAGTAGCTATAAACCCTCCTGAGCCCATTTTCATGAACTTTAAATTGCATGATGTAGTTTGTTACTTGGGCATTATGTGAGCGCGAATGGATATACAAATAGATCTATAGGAATTAACCTCCCCGTTGGGTGATTAGCTATCACGGAAATAACGTTGACCATGTCGGACTGTGGATGTTGCGGTTACAACATCTGTACGGGCAAATAACTGCTAAAATAGCAAAATATAGTTGAGCTTCGGTGTCATGAGCTTAGTGAAACAAGTAACTGTTCTTTTGAGTGTTGGCATATATGTTAACATCATCGGGAAAGTCTTTGCGGTCCTGCATAATTTAAATACATAAACCTATAATTCACCAACAATTTTGTTGAACAGTTTTAAGCAATGTTTTCAGCGGTCATAGGACAACGAATGCCAAGTAAGCATTGGATTAATGTTTTGGATTGAACTGTTAAAGACATATAGTACGGCAATCAGGTTTGGGGAAATCATATGTATCTTTTGTAATGTTAAACAAAGAACAAGTAAATCTATAAGCTTTTGTAATATGTCTTTTATTTAAATCCAATGTATCAATTTAAACGACTTTTGTGTCGTTCTTATATATATCTCGTGCTGTTGATCTTGAAGTAACATGCCCCGGATCCTTATTCCGCTGCGACCCATTTTGGGGGTGTTACAAGAAGTGACACCCTCGTCGATCATGGCCTGAAGTTGGATACTGTGACCGTATCTATATAGGCGAGTGAGAGGGGGGGGGGGAGATGGGGACCTGTGTGACTATACACGGAGTGATGAGTATACCGGAGGTGTTAAACAAAGCCGTGTGCTCCTACTGCAGAGAGTGCCAATTTTCTTAAATCACAAGAAAACATAATACCCGTTAGATTTCAAAAATCTTAACCATAACCCGATGTATACATAATAAATAAAACGAGATCACGACACCTGGTAAAATACACAACAGTATTGAAATTAACAAATCGACATTCATTCACAATAAATTCGATTTCATACAAAACATAATCCATCCTTTCCATATATAACTTGGAAAATAACTTACCTCAGTGATTGAGGAGAGAAGCGCGCGACGCGCTCACTGTGGAACGGAGCAGCGGCCACTTACAGTTACAAGACAAAATAACCGAAACCATACTAGCCGAATTATACTCATAATACTTAGTAGCTATACAAATCGCACGATACATGGAACAAAAAAGATCTAAACAGAGTAGCTAGACAAAACAAAAGACATACATCAGCTAGCTGGGAATAACCCATAATACTTAAACAGACTGTACAGGATGCTACATCAAACCCAGTCTAAGAACTGCTACTAGGCCTTCTCTCTGGTAACTCTGGCTCTGCATGATCCTTAGCAGGTCCCTGCTGTCTCTGAACTCCGATCATCACTGAGTCTTGAAGGCTCTTCACTATCTTTAAGTGCCTCCACAACTGTCCTCTGTCCCGATAGTCTCTTTCAGCAGATCTGAAATCACCCGACTGTCTCCACGGGCGCTTGCCCGGCAACTCAGAATCTCGGACTGCTGAGCCATGAAACGTACACCCCTCCGTAGTATATGCCCTCAAAATGTACCTGATCTGCAAGCATCCATCGTCCGTTGCCCAAGCGCACAGATAATCTGGCCATCCTCCTTCATCAAAGGGCAGAGCTCTATGGAATGGCCTATCCCTGTACAACGATGCGGTTGACTCAGGCTCTAAGTAGAGCGCGATCATACGTAGCATCATCCAGCTGAGAAATATATGATCTCATCCTCCGGTCAACAGTACTACCCACGCAGTAACTCTCATGATTGACCCCTCTAGGTGTGCGGTGCAATCTTCCTGAAGATGGCTCATTACAAGGTCATCCCCATGTAACCGTAATACCATAGCCATACTCTCTGAACGTCTGCACCCGAGCGGCATCTAACCTTCAGCAATCCATAAAGGTCTGCCTAGCTGTGGCAGGTACAACCTGCCTAGGCAGTACAGCTTGCCGAACTCTGCCCCGACCATCGTACCAGGACCAGGAGTAGTACGACACTAGCCTCTGTCGAAGCGGTAAAAAATCACAGACATCTCTGTCTCGTGAATCAGAGAATGGTAGTGTCTCACTCTTCTAATCCCAGCAGCTCGGGATCCCAGAGATCCCTCAACATATGTAGGGCTATTGGGTGGTTGTGATGGTATCGGTAATGATGGAGAGGGTATCTGAGGAAGTGGTGATTAGTATGGAGAGAGAGATGATGGTTGTGAAGTAGGTAAGGCTAACAATCTCTCAGCAACTTCCTTAGAGAGGAACGGTGCCGGCGCCTGGGATCGGATAAACATCCTAGCCGTGACGCGATAAGCAAGGTATGGGTCCTGGTCAGCTAAATAAGCAACAGCTGCAGGGTCAACAAAAACTAAGTGCTCCTCCTCTTCTGCATCATCATCATCATCATCGTCTCCTCTGTCAACAGGATAGTCGGCTGGATCCTCCTCGTCATCCTCCTCCGGATCCTCCTTGAATCCTCCTCAGGATCCCCACCCGCCTCCTCGTCAGCCCCTCCTCCCGGACCTCCTCAGGATTAGACCAGGATATGGTAAATCCCGTGACTCAGTAGTAGGTGAGGCAGCAACAGGCAATGGCTGCTCCCACCGGTAGGACATCGTCCTCTGGTAAGAACTCCGGGAAACACTCCGAACAAATGGTACATAATAGGTGAAGTGGTGCCTCTCCTGGCTCCTTAGGGCCAGCACTAACTAAGACGGTGGAATCCTGAAAAAATAGGTCCCTCGGCTCCTGGTGGATCCTAACTCAATATGTCCTTCATAGGGCTGGATAGCCAGTATAGCGTAACTGTAGAATCTTCCGAATCCACATCCTCAAACTGAAAAAATCAAAAGTGACTTATATACAGATATATTATGTATAAACTATTATCCTTATATACGTAATATATTAATAAACATGTATACAATTATGCAATGTATATAGCCTACCGACTAATGCAACAATGTGTACGTTGAATACCCCGTAAAAACCCTTTTGTATGGTATGCAATGTTTGAAAAACGGTTAGTCACAAAAACATTTTGACCTGGTTCTCTAATAACCGTGGCTCTTGATTACAATCTGTAACAACCCCCAAATTTCTGGGTTCCGTATGAATAAGGTCCGAGCAAGTTTACTTCTCAGATCAACAACACAAGAAATTTTAAGAAACGACCAAAAAGTCGTTTAAAAACTGATACATTGGATTTTTTAGAAGTTATGCGTTACAAAAGCCCGCAGCTTTACTTGTTTTACTTGTTATTATTACAAAGATTTTCCAGCCCATAACAGATACACAAAATGTAATGCGACTAAATCTTTAATGCATGACTTCATAATATAATCACCAATGTATCCTTCGCACCTCGTGCTTAATGACCTGAAAAACATTGCATTTAAAAACGTCAAATAAAGTTGTGAATTTCATAGGTGTTATGTAAATGTATATGCAGGAACCCAAGACATTCCCCGTAGATAATGCTAACATATGCAGACATCACAAAATGTAATTACGTTTACCACCTAAGCTCTGACACCGAAGCTCTCGGACATAAATGAATACAATATCTAAATATTGCCTGACAACTCACTGCCCTTGATGATGTTCCAACCCGTAACATCCATTATCTTCCGACATTAATACTTCGTTTCTAGTGATAGCTAGTCACCAATACACGAGTCATCCCAAATAGATCTATCTCTAATCATATTTCGCGCACACTTTAAACAGTAAATGACAAAGGTTCAGGATTCATGGGCATAGTGGGTTATCGCTACTTAGGCAAATCGTAATCATGATAAATTACACTTCGTCCAATTTGTAAAACTTGTTATAATGTTTTTCTACTTCTCACCCCAAAAACTTGTAATTTAATAATTATAAAAACATGGGCTATGAACTCCACCTCGAGTGAGTAAATTGATAACAAAATATCCCAATGTAAAAACGCGTCACGCTTACGCTCAGATGCACCGAGTTAATATAAGGTCCAATCATAATCAAGTATGATTGCCTAACATCAACTGTATATAATCCTCATATAGTTATCATCGTACTATCGTTCGGCTAAGTATAATTGAGGATGTCATGAACATGACTTACGAGGAGTTCGGACAACTTTAATTCGTAAATCCAACACTCGTCAAATTACCGCCATCCGAAGAAGCCTCATGATTAAATTCCCCTAGTAATATAGCATTTTGAAAAACTAATAACACACATATATAAAATATATATATATATATAAAATAATATAAAATCTAAATTTTATATATATATATATATATATATATATATAGCTATATCACCATCTATTTGTTTAAGTGAAATCGTAATTATAAAGTAAAAACGTTTATAATTACGCCTTTAGTAAAAATGACATAACTTTGTCGTTTTAAGCCCGTTTCTCGCGTTTCTTACGCCCAACAGGGCTTTCGTATTAAGACGAGTGATCATAAAATCACATTTTTTAAGGTTTTTTGAGATTCCTGTGAATAGTGTTTTATGTTCACAACACTATAAAATTATTTTCTATACTTTTACTTAACGTAAAACCCCGTTTTTGCGTATCTTATTCGTTATACGCCGTTTTAAAGCGATTCTTTCGAATCACCGTTCTCAGTAAAGAAAGTTTTAATCAGATTATAGATGTTTACAAAGTATAAGTTTACGCCATGAATAGTAACTTTTTATAAAATTTGTTTTATAAAGTAATTAGCGTTCGCTCAACTCCGTAACTAGCGTATTTCTTCGTTATAAATCGGATTTTTCCCGTGTTTTCTTATATTATATGGAATCCTATAGATGTACTATCTTTATAAAACATAATATGGGTGCTTTCAAAGTCGAACCAAAACAGAAACTTTGAGGTTTTGTGATTTAGATATGTTTTAAGAATGATTTTTGTACCATTTAGATTCAACACTTAGTTACAACTACTTTACAACAATTATATGTTATGTCTTACATATAATAAATCATTAGTTTCATACTTTGCTCATTTAGTCCAAGATAACAAGACTAACATGTTAATTTAACCATTTTTACTTGTAATTTATAAGTGAAATCTTTTAAAACCCTAATTAGTTCATAAAAAACAGTTTTACTACCCAAGTTGTACAAGAGTTTATACTACTTCTAACATCATATTAACATTCATATAAATATATAAAAAGTGGTACAAAACCATGATCATAAGTAAATATTCATTTTACAGATTTCAAATGTACCGCTAAATGGTGATTAAGCTAAAATATATACATATGAACACATAAAATCTTAGTTTATGATATGATTAAGCTATATATATAACCTTGTGTGGATGATGAGAGATAGAATACCCAATCACACCCTTGTGATTAACAACTTGGCTTGAAAAAAGAAAAGGTGAAAACCCTAATTTTTTCACCATTAAATCCTATCTTTTCTTCCTTATTCTGATTCCTTCCTTGCTAATGGGTTTATTCCAACTCTTGAAACCTTCTTAGAATACCTTAGATATGATGTGTGTATGCTTGTATAATGATAGAAAATCAAGCAATGGATTTGTGTATGTTTAAGGGTTTTGAGACCGTGGAAGTAGAGAAGAACAAAGGAGGAGTTTTTGTGATTTTTCTTGTAATGAAATAAAGTGTATGAGTCCCATAGCTCTCATATGCATGTCCATATATACCCGTGGGAACACATGAAGATATTTCTTAATGTCTATGGAAGTAGCAAGGTGGAAGGATAGGAAAAGGGCAGTGAAGCTCACTTTGGTAAGTGTGGCTAATCAGAGATCAATTGCATGCTAGATCTGTTTAGGAAGAGATTTGATGATGGTTCTGGTCCTCACATCTTGCTTTCAAAGATGATATTACAACATCAAAATTTATGTATATAATAAGTTAGATATGCATTTTGACCATTTAATATAAAGTATTCTTGCATTATATGAAGTATAATGCAGTATAGACTTGGAAAAAAGTATAACTTGTACAGTGCAAGTTATGAGTTTGAATTCCTTCATAATGAATATGTATAAAGTGCTAAAATACTTAAAGTTATTAAATAAACATTAAGTATTGAGTATATAATTTTGGGTATTTGATGAAGCGTAGATAAGTTAACGTGCTTCCGGGAATGCCGAAACGCGTTTTATCGCGAAACGTAAGCATTTTACGTAGCCCAAAAATTAAATGAACCACGTTATTAATTATCTCCTCATTACTAATCATAATAACACTCGCTTATGAAAACATTAAATCGTTTAAATAATGCCCGTTTACATTTGAATGATCATTTTTATTTACGCGATTTAACTTAACGTTTAACGGTTTATAAGAGCAAACGCGTAAAACCCTAAAAATAAATTGTGAATTACATAATGTTATACAATGACCTAAAACATGAGGTGTTATAATAGGTGTCACCAACATTGTTTTGCTCGGGCTTGAAAGTGTACCACTTACCTCCCGCTTCGTCGGTACGCGAGGATGCATATTCAACAAAAGCTTGTTCGATATTTTTCATGCATTACTGAGTGTCGTGTGGACCACTATATATCTCACATGAGGAAGTGATCTTATTCACTTGAAAAAGTTTGCATAGGAGTAATGTAAGTTTCCATCAAGCGTTGGACTTGATTTTCCAGCTCGATGAGGCGGCGGTCGAATGTACTCGGGACATCTTGAG
Source organism: Tanacetum coccineum (assembly GCA_026074375.1). NCBI lineage: Eukaryota > Viridiplantae > Streptophyta > Magnoliopsida > Asterales > Asteraceae > Tanacetum > Tanacetum coccineum. The sequence goes on along the minus strand of BQNB010021149.1, from coordinate 48,835 downwards.
GCAAAGAGATTGCCTTGACCGACTTAGCGAAATCCTTTGGGTCGTTCTAACTTATGTTGTCATAAAGGGCGAGGTCCTCTAATAATGCCCAGGATTCTTTGGCGTTTCAATCACGAAGCTTACCACCGGCCGATTGATCGATGGTTCTTCTTGTGAATGAATTGACATGGTCATGAATAATTTGGACTTGGAGCCAAAGATCGATGCCATGATGAGGGACTTTTTGGAGTAAGTCCTTAAAACGAGTCCATGCTTCTGAGAGAGATTCTCCTTGATGTTGTTGGAACATAAAGATATCATTGCGAAGTTTTGCGGTCCTTCCCGGTGGAAAAAATTAAGCAAGGAAACGAGTAGTAAGATCCTCCCATATGGAGATGGATCCTGCTGGAAGACGTTTAAGCAATTGCTAACTTGATCACGAAGGGAAAACCTAAAATAAACCTCAGGCGAATTCCACTTTCCCTATTTGGCACAACCGTCAGAGGTCAAATGAGGTCCATAAGTTTTAAGAAATCCTAGTGTTGTTGGTTTAAATCTCGTACCAAGTCCATTGAAACAATCCGTTTTGCACCAACCGGATGGTGTCGGATCGAAGAGGTACCACATTGTTCCCTTCAAGGATTTTAATGGTGTTCCTGTAGCCCTCATGGCTAGGTCTGGAGTAATCTCCAAGAGTACGGATAGGATTTGCGTCTCCCATGGTGGTTGACGAGAATGATTTACTAAACAAATAACACGAAGAAAAGATAGACTACGAAAAAGCTAATATAACGGAAATAAAATCTCACTTGAAAGGATTTAAGCGAGTAGAACTAAGCTAAACTAAGTTCGAAACCTAACTATTCCACATGGCGGCACCAAAAACTTGGTGTTGCGCGGTTGTCGTAAAGACTTCTACATGAAGTTTTACAACTCCCTAGGCAGTGTACCTAATCGTTGTAGCGTAGTATAGGCAAGACTCGAGGACTGTTATCGTTTTCTAGAAGAATAGGTTGGGAAGGCTCGAACAGAGCTTAACCGAGATCTACGGGATTGAAAGGAGATTCTTTTTGTATTTTTATATTTTATAGAAAACAGGTAAAATCATTGGTTTAAAAGGTTGATTTGTGTAACTACTAATTAAACTAAATAAAAATCTATACTAATGGTGATAACTTTAGTATACTATAGTTGTAAGTTTTACTTAATTATGCATTACTCATTAGATTGATTCTCCTAATCCCATTGCCTTGTCACACTCGTGATGATCTGTGTAAGTATTTCCTAACTCATGAACGAATTACACGAACCCGCCGTCTATTTAATATTCCGTTAAGGCAACGCACAAGTAAGGTAGTATGAAGACTATTACAAGGCCTCTAAGAGTATATTAAATTCAATTGAAATATCTTAAGAATGATCAACCATATTAGGGGTAAGGTAGTATGAAGACTGTTACCGATGGTATCCTTTCTACACTTCTCGCGTTTCCCTAGACGTCTATGCCAAGATTTTTTATATCTTAATGGCTAGTTTTTCTAAAGCTAACGCGCACATTCATCACAAGAAGCAACAGTAAAAGGATCTACAATCCAACTTTCATGCAATCATAAGTAAATACAAGGGAGGGGTTAGCCTAACATATTATAAAGAAAGCAAGAACATAGATCAATCAAACAATACATATACATATTGAATGATTAAAGATAAACAATCTTACTTGATGTAAACATTGATTAAGGTCAGCTACAATAGGGTTTTGAGGCCCTAAAGACGGCCTAAAAGCTGATAAAATACTTAGGGTTCGGTTCCCAAAAGTTATACAAAGTTACACACTTAAAACCCTAAATTCGGTTTTGTATATATAGGGAAATTGTTGCGACGACGTCCAGTTATAGTCGCGACGCCGTCACATAGTAGAATCTTCTAGGTCTGATTTAAGTAGGTTACGTCCTGATGCCGTCGTTAATTTTCTGACGCCGTCACTAGAAAGATACACATAGACGTCTCGCTTTAATATGCTTCGACCCGTCTCCACCTCTGTGAGCACGATTCTTCAAGAGATTTGGTGTAGGTCTGTAGTCTTGTCCGTTTCTTCTCCAAATGAGCCCAAGTCACGTGTATTTCCTCCAAATGTCATCCAAGTGCTAAAAACCTGAAAACAAACGATTAAGCACATAATCAGGGCATATTTGCATGATTTAAGGGGGGGTTTAAATGACGCTAAAAATAGTGTATAAATGACACCACTCAGCAGTGATTTACTTGTACGCTTTTGCGTCATAAAGTAAACAGTCGGTTTGCGTCATCGACTTCCGAAAAAGCGTTGGCATGTCGTTCTTCACACTTTCATTGGATTCATTGTGAAAGAAAGTGTTTTTTTTTATGTAAGAGTGATTTTGTGTTTTGGTGTGTGAAAATATTAAGTTGGATGTAATATATAAATGGGTATTAAAAATAATAATTTTTTTTTTGGAAAAACTATCGTTATGTATACTTAGGGGGTGTTTTGAATATTTTTTTCCTTTTTTAAAAACGAAACCAACGGGCGTTGGTGGCTTAACTTGCCAACCAACGCCGTTGGCCAACACCGGATAGGGGTATTATAACGCCGGCCAACGCCGTGCCAAGTCAGCATAACGTCGCCTCCGGCGTTATGATACCAGCATTCAAGCTAACACCTAAGACGCTTTTATTAAAGGAATGCTTTTACAAACTATTAAAACTAAACAAATTATACAACATATGGGTGATCTCCAAACCGAAATCGTGTTTGCTAGATTGTTTTTAAATGAAGGTTTGAGGTATAACAAACCTAGCAGATCGAAGCTATGAGTACAAGTACACGAAACGACAAAGTGCATTACATGACTTACGATACAAGGTGTTCATAAAAGACATATGTCTAAGGTATAAAAAAAATAAAGAAATTTGATTTGTATATTCAACTTTTTGATTGAGACACTCCATTTTATGCATTAAACCGTTGTATTATATACGCACTGTTTTGACTTATATACACATTGTTTTGACTGGTTGTACATTTAAGTGGTCACTCCCTAAATAAACAAAACAAATTCTCCTACGAAGGTTTCAAACAATTATTTTTATACCATTTTTTTTTTTTGTTTATGTACGTATGAACGAATAAGATCTGACGATCTGAGTGTTTTTAAGGGTTTTTGTTAAGTGAAAAAGACATATGATAAGAGCAAGTGTCAATTTTGCATCAGATCCAATACACTAAATATGCAGCAGTATTACAGCAAGAGGCAGTACAGTGCAACTTATTGTTTAGTGAAATTAAAGCTTTGGGGTCCTCTTCTTTATATTTAGCTAGCATAAATCCAAACATAAATTGAATATCTGTCCTTTGAATTTCAACGTCCTAAAAAGACAAAAAAAAAAAAGCAATAAGACCAAAAGTTGTTGTAATAGGATCAAGGATTATTTCATATTTTTGAAGTAGTTTAGAGTACTGTCGCTAGTTATCTTTGAACGTGTAATTTGATTTGCATTTTGGCTTTCGGGCGTTGAAGTAAATTACCCTAAACTATACGATAAAAATGGCATACATAATTAGCAATGGTACTTGTGTTAAGCAGCAGTGGCCACCGGAACCGACAGTGGGTGTCAACAACAAGAATGAAAAGATGGGTAGCTAGAACCTTAAACAAAAATACTAGGTTTTATGTTTTCATTGCGTGATTATTTGATAACGACCCTGGTTTTGACCTGTGCGAATTATGGGCAGATTACAAAATGATTGATGTTTAACACAGGATACCGGATAGAATATAAAAGATATGAAACAAAAACAAGTTTTAATTCAGCAGACTAATAAATGATCGAGAGTGACTAGTCGAATAAAATAGGCTTTAGGTTTCATTTGGCAAGAAAATATTTACTCCGCTAATTAAACAAGCAGATTCAACCTTATTATGTGAATAGGAAATACTTGTACTACGTAATGATTTATATGAAACTAATATGGTAGAAACCGTGTATAACATCGACATTAACGAGTGCTGGTATGTTGTATCAAAAGAGGGAAAATAAAAAGATTATTACATGAATGAAAAAAAGTTGTTGTTTACATTTATGGAATGCAATTATTCATTACAAGGAATGATCCATTACAACTAAATTATTCCTTAGAGGCCCCTTACTTTTTTTTCATTTCATCTTGTAATGGAATCAAATTACATAAAACTCTAACCAGAAACTAACATATTAAATTTAACTTTCTATTATTAATTGGACATTTTAATCCTTTTATCATGATTCGCATATACTCTTAATCAGACACAACCAAACATGATTAATAAATGGATAAAGAATTCATTACATTTCAACTATTTTCTAGTCCATTACGTTCGATTCATTTGACATTTCAATTTCGTCGCTAACCAAAGCGAACCCTAAATTAATTTATTGGTGGCTTGTACCCTGGGCGAACAATCTTTTCACAAAAAGATATTTTAACTGTTGTAAGGTTACCCACAACAAATTGTCATTCCTTCACGTTTTTTTCTACACACTTTTGAATAGTGCGTAGAAAATTTTAAAATGTTTATCTAAATCTAAAACTGATTTATAATGTATTCACGACTTTCAATAGGAAGTTTTATAAAATGTTAAGTCAACACGAGGAAGTCTATAAAATTGAGTCAATATCGTTCCAACGCATGGTCACAATCCGTTGCTTGCATTACATCATGGAAATAAACGTCTTCTGTATATAAATTGTAGCGAGAAAATTAAGTGTCTTAGAATTGTCTAAACTTATAACAGCCATTGCCAACAACCCATTTCAAAAACTTGTAACAACTTATTTAGTATCATAATTTAAATTTTATCTATAGTACATTATAAAGCATATAACACATAATCTTGAATGTTAAAAAATTAAGTAGTGCAAATTCTTATGCACATTGTACAACATTTTATGCAACCAAAAAAATTATGCCAAACAATATAACACCATCTTTAAAAGCCATTAAAAAGGTTGTTAATGCCTTTAAGTTATAACTCTTATGATCAATGCTATTTATAATGAAGTTACAACTCTTATGATCAATGTTTTTTATGATAGAGTTACAAAATAACACGCATAATATACTAGGCACTTAACTACACACGGATTCACATGAATAATGCACCCACTCCACCATGAAATCATACATCTCATCAACTTCTCATTATGTACTCAGCACTAATATTGTTTTTATTATGATTTGTAATCACATGTACAACTTGCTGCATAAGGTAGATTGTGTATACTAGCTTCATGTCAGTTTTGGTTTCCAATAAGGTAAATCTTGAACCATAACATGTATATTATCTTTGAAAGATTTAAGCAAAAAAAAGAATAGGTAATTAAACATTCGTGTTATTGATTCCATATGTTTTTTTAATTGTTTATGTATTCAATTCGTAATGAGTTACCTAACTCCATGCATGCATGCATGGATAAATGTTGAAGCAGTCTCAAGAGTTGAAGCAAAACACACACCACGACTGTCATTTGCCGCCTCCAGGTATGTTCCAATTACACATGTTTATGTTTCTATGTTTGATTCAATGTATTAAACTTTTGACCTTTTTTCGCACTGACGATTCTCCTTTTTGATTGTACTATCTGCTCAAAAACACAGATTTCGAAACAGCTTAAAGAAATTGAAAATGACTTAGGTCTTAACCAACAGCCGTAACATACAGAGTTAAAACCTTGATGCTTTTGCAATTAACCGTCGCCGAAACAATATCGACACAAATGCTCTTTGTTTGACACTTGAATACGAGATATGCGTGTTGTTCTTTTGTTTCCTTTTTTTGGTAAATTAGTTATTTTTGGTATAAATGGTGATTAATGGTTATGATTAATGCTAAATTTTATAACTATCAACAGACATTTTAAATTGTGTAAATGTCTTTTATAGTTCTTATAAAAAATCAAAAGCCTCTTAATTATGATAAAGTTATTTATATTTACAACTCATTATGATCAATGTTATTTATGATGAGTTACATAATCAATGTATTTATGATATAGTTACAACTCTAATACCAATGCAAATTATTTTAAGGAGTTTATTATGTTATATACTTGGGTTAAAACAAGCTATAAGTTTTCGAGACCAAGATTGATCTTTATAGAACAAGATTCGTGCATCGCACCAACCCCGACTACATTATAAAGAGTTTAACAACTTTTCTTGAAAATGTAAGAATGTTGAATGTTGAATCTAATTTAGAAAACTATGATACACAATGTTGAATAATAAATTCAGTCATCAATACCATTATAACATTGTATCAGGCTATCAGCCCATTTAATTTATCATTATAACGGCCTCAAATAGTTATTAAAAAGTGTAACCGCTAAAAATCATTACTATCGATAATGGTTATTAAAAATGTGTAACCGTGTCTACCATATAAATCCACACAAACCATTTCATATATCTCACACACAAATGTTATTTTACAGCAAAAGATAATCTCTCAATAAACACTCACTTTAACTCCTCAACTCTTACGGGTAGTTTCTGCAGATATTCTTTATATTCTTGTTAGATAAAACTCTTATCTTGAACGTTATACGAAATATTTACCACAATATCGCATATTGTTAATCATCTACCGTTAAAAATTCTCGTTGCAATGCGCGAGTACTCGTCTAGTAACTATTAAATAACTAGCTAGCCTTTTTTTTACCTGATTAAATCATAACTAAATTACTTATTAGATATATAATTATTAAATAAAAGATGTACGGAAAAACCAAATCTCGGCTCATACTAAAAGTAAGAACCAAAGCCAAGAGAATATATATTATATAAATTATATATATTATATAAGGCTGGATGGAGTGGTGGGATAAAACTCACCATTCACCATAGCGCCATATCAACTCTCTCTCTTCTCTCACTTAACTCACTACAACTCACCATTCAACTGTAGTGGTGAAAACTAACTCACCGTTGGCGTTCATTAAAATACTCACTTTATATAAAATATACATCACTAAATACCGACACACACTCACAAACCAAATAAAAATAATAAAAACATACACTCACCATTCACTTTGCAACTCACGCGATAATATATATATATATATAGTAAATATATATGTATAAATGATAGAAAAGAGCTGGATTGGAGTGGTTGGGATAAAACTCACCATTCACCATAGCGTCATATCAACTCTCTCTCTTCTCTCACTTAACTCACTACAACTCACCATTCAACTGTAGTGGTGAAAACTAACTCACCGTTGGCGTTCATTAAAATACTCACTTTATATAAAATATACATCACTAAATACCCACACGCACTCACAAACCAAATAAAAATAATAAAAACACACTCACCATTCACTTTGCAACTCACGCGTAAGTTTGTACGGGTGAAGTGGTGACTCACGAGTGAGTTTGCAACTCACACGGTGAGTTTCCTCTACTTATTCGTACAAACCTCGCGTAAGTAGACCTTGTTATCATCTTTAACGTTACATCCGTTGTATATTCTTTTTAGATATTTGAATCTATCACGGTTCGTTTTTTTCGGTTTAGTTCGGTTTCGGTTTTCTTGCTTTGGTTTCGGTTTAATTCAATTTGAATTTGGTGTTGGTATTTCGGGTTTGATAATCATAGATTGCCGGATAAATTCTTGAATCGTGTAAAAGTCCACTTTACTAATACAATATTTCGACCCTATTTGTGCCTTGGATTACACGAAATTCGTATTGGGATAAGACAAGAACACACTCAAATTCTAGGCACAAGAAAAAGAGCAAAACATTGAATAATTTGTTGTATTTGTTGTTGATATGAATGTGTACATATGTAAGACCAAAGTTGTGTTTATAATATATATATATATATATTTATATATATATATATATATATATATATATAAAAGTCTCATGTGGTTGTAGAGAAAGGTTTGTGCCATTTGGTGGAAATGTCACACCTTTAATAAAATGGATGGTCACAACCCTTCAAACATCTGCAAACGAATTTGTTACAGTTAAAACTGTCCTATTGCAAACCCCTAGGAAGGCAATACCTTTGCAACGACCAAATTTCAGTCCACTAACGCAAACAACCATATCTTTTGAATCATTGCAACACTATGGTGACGTATGGATTTATGTCACCATAGAAAACATTCAATAGTTTATACGAGCGTGCACTCCACACCTCCAAACTCGTATTATAACTTAACTTGAAATCCATTTGGTCTCGGGTAAATCACCATTACACAAAAATGATTGATGACACTAAAATTACCAACATTCGGTTAGGTTCGATTTTTGGTTTTACCCAAAAAAGAAATAACCGAACAAAATAAACCGAACTAGGGGTGTTCAACGGTTCGTTTATCGGGTTGTTCGGTTCGGTTAGTTCGGCTAAACATTTATTTTAGGTAAAAACAAAAACCGAACCGAACCAAACCGAATTAGAATTCAACCGAAACGAACTGAAAACCAAATTGAAATTCGATTCGGTTTTCGGGTTGACCCGGATAACCCGAATTCACACATTTAATGCTTTTTTTTCACTCTGTTATGAAAAAAGAATGAATGCTTTGTCCATCATTGTGCGTACTCATAATAAATTTATTTATTGTCATTCTTATATCAGATTATAAGACAATAAAACACAAAAAAATTAATTATATAGAGTTTTAAAAAAAAAATTCAAGTATATAAAGTTTTCATGTTAGGAAAAATTTTGATATATAAATTCTTGATATATAAAATTTTGATGGTCTTTTTTATATATATATAAAATATATATTTATATAAATTTAGTTTTCGGTTCAAATTGTCAATCATATCAAACCGAAAACCGAATTTTTAATTCGGTTCGGTTCGGTTCGATTTTAGCGAATTCTGTACGGTTATAAGTTCGGTTTTTTTGGGTTCGATTTTTTTTTAGCTTTCATTTTATTTGGTCCCAAACAATGAACACCTCTAGACCGAACAACCTGATAAGCGAACCGATCTACACCCTAACAGATGTCATTTGCCAACCAGGCCCAACGAAATCGAAGCCAGGATATATAGCAGGCCCATGGGCATCCAAATCAGATCCAACTGGAGCAGGGCACTTCACGTAGTTGAAAAATCCAAAATGTTACGGTTACCGGTAAAAAAGAAAACAAAAACGTCGCGGGAAATAGAAGGAATAGAAGAAAAACAGAATAAAAATCAGGCATCACTTACGACGAAAAGGAAGAATTTGGTATTAAAAGACAAGTCGTACAAATAGTTACCATAGCCAATTAAATTTTTAGGTACTCGATTTACTTTTTCCCCAATTCAACTTATTGTAAGGTTTTTCGTTTTTCTAAAGAGTTTATCGGCCGCAGTAGACTAATTAACAATTTTAAGTATTAAAAGAATGACCGGTAGCATATTTCTAAAAGTCTAAAAAAACCGCAGATTGCATAAAATATTATCTTTCCGTACCTTCAGTTACGAAACAAAAAGTTGGATACCTAAAGTTTAAATTGACGTGTAGTGTAATACCTTTTTGTGCAATTTGACGTTATTTTTACGGTCATAGGTTGATTTTATTTCCCTCAAAATGTAATTACAAAAATACTCAATTTTTCAACCTCACTTCACAAAATACCAATTTTTTTCCCAAAGCTAAAATACCCATAAAAATCGCAAATTTTAACAATTTTGCGAAATTGAAAAAAAAAATCGAAAATTTTCGATATTTTTAAGAAATATCGCAAACATTTTGCGATTTTTTTAAAAAATATCTAAAATTTTTGATTTTTTAAAAAATCGATTTTTTTTAAATACTAGTAGTAGTTAGTATTATACCCTCACAACCCGCTATTTTTTTTATTTCTCAAGCCCAAAAATTATATACGTAGTGAACGTGAATATAAAAGAAGGCAAGCAAAGCGTGTTTAAGGTTTTAGTAATAAATGCAATTAAATTGGTTATTGGTTCCACTAATATATGTAATTAAATTGAGTACATTTCGTAATTAGTTGTTGGATCCACTAATAAATGCAATTAAATTGAGTACATCTCGTAATTAGTTATTGGTTCCACTAATAAATTCAATCTTTTTAAAGGATTGGTTATTAATGCATTTAAGCTGTCACATTTTTTTCATTTTTCAATACTTGCGATATTTCTTGTAAATATAAAAAAAATCGATTTTTTAAAAAATCAAAAATTTTAGATATTTTTAAAAAAAATCGCAAACCGTTTGCGATATTTCTCAAAAATATCAAAAAATTTTGATTTTTTTTTCAATTTCGCAAAATTGTTAAAATTTGCGATTTTTATGGGTATTTTGGCTTTTGGGGAAAAAAATTAAGTATTTTGTGAAGTGGGGTTGAAAAATTAAGTATTTTTGTAATTACATTTTGAGGGAAATAAAATCAACCTATGACCGTAAAAATAACGTCAAATTGCCACAAAACAGTGTACTAACAACGAACAACGTCAATTATAAAACTTTAGGTATCCAACTTTTTGTTTCGTAACTGAAGGTACGGAAAGATAATATTTTATGCAATCTGCGGTTTTTTTAGACTTTTAGAAATATGCTACCGGTCATTCTTTTAATACTTAAAATTGTTAATTAGTCTACTGCGGCCGATAAACTCTTTAGAAAAACGAAAAACCTTACAATAAGTTGAATTGGGAAAAAGTAAATCGAGTACCTAAAAATTTAATTGGCTATGGTAACTATTTGTACGACTTGTCTTTTAATACCAAATTCATCTTTTCTTCGTTAAGTGATGCTGATTATATTCTGTTTTCTTCTCTTCTCTACTTTCCCGCCGTTTTTGTTTTCTTTTTTACCGGTAACCGTAACATTTTGGATTTTTCAACTACGTGAAGTGCCCTGCTCCAGTTGGATCTGATTTGGATCCCCAAAAGGGCCTGCTGATAATTCCTGGCTCGATTCGTTGGGCCTGGTTGGCAAATGGAACATCTGTTAAGGGTGTAATCGGTTCGCTTATCAGGTTGTTCGGTCTAGAGGTGTTCATTGTTTGGGACCAAATAAAATGAAAGCTAAAAAAAAATCGAACCCAAAAAAACCGAACTTATAACCGTACAGAATTCGCTAAAATCGAACCGAACCGAACCGAATTAAAAATTCGGTTTTCGGTTTGATATGATTGACAATTTGAACCGAAAACTAAATTTATATAAATATATATTTTATATATATATAAAAAAGACCATCAAAATTTTATATATCAAGAATTTATATATCAAAATTTTTCCTAACATGAAAACTTTATATACTTATGAAAACTTTATATACTTGAATTTTTTTTTAAAACTCTATATAATTAATTTTTTTGTGTTTTATTGTCTTATAATCTGATATAAGAATGACAATAAATAAATTTATTATGAGTACGCACAATGATGGACAAAGCATTCATTCTTTTTTCATAACAGAGTGAAAAAAAAGCATTAAATGTGTGAATTCGGGTTATCCGGGTCAACCCGAAAACCGAATCGAATTTCAATTTGGTTTTGAGTTCGTTTCGGTTGAATTCTAATTCGGTTTGGTTCGGTTCGGTTTTTGTTTTTACCTAAAATAAATGTTTAGCCGAACTAACCGAACCGAACAACCCGATAAACGAACCGTTGAACACCCCTAGTTCGGTTTATTTTGTTCGGTTATTTCTTTTTTGGGTAAAACCAAAAATCGAACCTAACCGAATGTTGGTAATTTTAGTGTCATCAATCATTTTTGTGTAATGGTGATTTTACTGAGACCAAATAATTTCAATTAAGTTATAAATACTAGTTTGAGGTGTGGAGTGCACGCTCGAAAACAATGAATGATTTCTCTCTAGGTGACATAAATCCATACGTCACCATAGTGTTGCAATGATTCAAAAGATATGGTTGTTTGCGTTAGTGACTGAAATTGGTCGTTGCAAATGGATATGCCTTCAAGGGGTTGCAATTAGTGACAGTTTTAACTGTCACAAATTCGTTGCAGAAATGTTTGAAGGGTTGTGACCATTTATTAAAAGGTGTGACTTTTCACCAAAAGTCACAACCTTTCTCTACAACCACCATGAGATTTTATATATATATATATATATATATATATATATATATATATATATATATATATATATAAACACAACTTTGCTTACATATTTTTACACTTCTAATCAACAACAAATACAACCAATTCTTTCAATTTAGTGCTCTTTTTCTTGTGCCTAGAATTAGAGTGTGTTCTTGTCTTATCCCAATACGAATTTCGTGTAACCCAAGGCACAAATAGGGTCGAAATATTGTATTAGTAAAGTGGACTTTTACACGATTCAAGAATTTATCCGGCAAATCTATGATTACAAACCCGTATAACCAAACCAAAATTCAAATTGAATTTAAACCGAAACAAAGCAAGAAAACCAAACCAACTAAACCGAAAAAAACAACCGTGATAATTTCAAATATCTACAAAGAAAATACAACGGATTAACTTAAAGATGATAACAAGGTCTACTTACGCTAGGCTGGACGAAGTAGATGGAAACTCACCGTGTGAGTTGCAAACTCACTCGTGAGTCACCACTTCACCCGTACAAACTTACGCGTGAGTTTGCAAGTGAATGGGGGTTTTGAAAAAAGTGTATGTTTTATTATTATTATTTGGTATGATGCTGTGGTATTTAGTGATTATATTTTTATATAAGTGAGTATTTAATGAACGCCAACGGAGTTAGTTTTTCCACCACACATTGAATGGTGAGTTGTAGTGAGTTAAGTGAGAGAAGAGAGAGAGTTGATATGGCGCTATGGTGAATGGTGAGTTTTATCCCACCACTCCATCCAGCCTTATATATATATATATATTATAGTAATATAAATAATATATATATATATACGCTTGAGTTGCAAAGTGAATGGTGATGTAGTTGTATATATTTTTTATTTGGATTGTGAGGCGTTGGGTAATTTCATTGATATATTTATATAAATGAGTATTTAATGACGCCAACGGTGAGTTAGTTTTTCACCATTACAGTGTGAATGGTGAGTTGTATGAGGTAAGAAGGAGAAAAGAAGAGTTGATATGGCGCTATGGTGAATGGTGAGTTTTATCCCACCACTCCATCCAGCCTTATATATATATATATATATATATATATATATAATTCTCTTGGGCATATGGTTCTAACTAATTATTAAGCGACGAGATTTGGTTTTTAGTACATCTTTTATTTAATAATTAATATATCTAATAAGTAATTTAGTTATGATTTAATCAGGTAAAAAAAAAAGGCTACTGTTATTTAAATAGTTAGGTCAGACGAGTACTCGCGCATTGCAACGAGAATTTTTAACGGTAGATGATTAACAATATGCGATATTGTGGTAAATATTTCGTATAACGTTCAAGATAAGCGTTTATCTAACAAGAATATAAAGAATATCTGCAGAAACTACCCGTAAGAGTTGAGGAGTTAAAGTGAGTGTTTATTGAGAGATTATCTTTTGCTGTAAAATAACATTTGTGTGTGAGATATATGAAATGGTTTGTGTGGATTTATATGGAAACACGGTTACAACATTTTAATAACCTATATCGAGTATTAATGATTTATAGCGGTTACAACTTTTTAATAACTATTTGCGGCGTTAAATGATGATACATTTAAATGGGCTGATAGCCTGATACAATGTTATAATGGTATTGATGACTGAATTTATTATTCAACATTGTGTATCATAGTTTTCTAAATTAGATTCAACATTCAACATTCTTACATTTTCAAGAAAAGTTGTTAAACTCTTTATAATGTAGTCGGGGTTGGTGCGATGCACGAATCTTGTTCTATAAAGATCAATCTTGGTCTCGAAAACTTATAGCTTGTTTTAACCCAAGTATATAACATTATAACTCTAAAATAAATAGCATTGATCATTAGAGTTGTAACTTTATCATAAATAGCATTGATTATGTAACTTCATCATAAATAACATTGATCATAAGAGTTGTAAATCATAAATAACATTTATCATAAGAGGCTTTTGATTTTTTATAATCGAAACTATAAAGACATTTACACACAATTAAATGTCGATAGTTACAAAATTTAGCATTAATCATAACCATTAATCACCATTTATACCAAAAATAACTAATTTACCAAAAAAAGGAAACAAAAGAACAACACGCATATCTCGTATTCAAGTGTCAAACAAAGAGCACGTGTCGATATTGTTTCGGCGACGGTTAATTGCAAGCATCAATGTTTTAAAACTCTAATGTTTACGGCATTTTAATGCCCTAAGCTCGCATTTCTCACTTATTAAGCTTTTTCAAATCTTAGCTTTTTGAAGTAAAAAAAAAGATCGTACAATCAAAAAGGAGAATCGTCATTGAAAAAAAGGTCAAAAGTTAATACATTGAATCAAACATAAAAACAGAAACACGTGCAATTGGAACATACCTGGAGGCGGCAAATGACAGTCGTGGTGTGTGTTTTGCTTCAACTCTTGAGACTGCTTCAACATTTATCCATGCATGCATGCATGGAGTTAGGTAACTCATTACGAATTGAATACATAAACAATTAAAAAAACATATGGAATCAATAACACGAATGTTTAATTACCTATTCTTTTTTTTGCTTAAATCTTTCAAAGATAATATACATGTTATGGTTCAAGATTTACCTTATTGGAAACCAAAACTGACATGAAGCTAGTATACACAATCTACCTTATGCAGCAATTTGTACATGGATACAAATCATAATAAAAACAATATTTAGTGCTGATTACTAATGAAAGTTGATGAGAGTATATTTTTCAATGTGGATCGTGTGTGCAATACCTTTAATCAAGTGTGACGAATGCCTATATATAAGCGGTTTATTTTTGTACCTATCAATATAAAACAATGAGCTAAGAGTTGTAACGCCAATTATAAATAGCATTGATACATAAGAGTTTATAACTTTAAAGCATTAACAACCTTTTAAATGGCTTTTTAAAAGATGTGTTTATAGTGTTTGGCATAATTTTTTGGTTACATAAAATGTTGTACAGTGTGCATAAGAATTTGCACTACTTAATTTTTTAACAATCCAAGATATGTGATTATATGCTTTATAATGTACTATAGATAAAATTTAAATTATGATACTAAATAAGTTGTTACAAGTTTTTGAAATGGGTTGTTGGCAATGGCTGTTATAAGTTTAGACAATTCTAAGACACTTAATTTTCTCGCTACAATTTATATACAGAAGACGTTTATTTCCATGATGTAATGCAAGCAACGGATTGTGACCATGCGTTGGAACGATATTGACTCAATTTTATAGACTTCCTCGTGTTGACTTAACATTTTATAAAACTTCCTATTGAAAGTCGTGAATACATTATAAATCAGTTTTAGATTTAGATAAACATTTTAAAATTTTCTACGCACTATTCAAAAGTGTGTAGAAAAAAACGTGAAGGAATGACAATTTGTTGTGGTAACCTTACCAACAGTAAATATATTTTTGTGAAAAGATTGTTCGCCCAGGTACAAGCCACCAAAAATTATTTAGGGTTCGTTTGGTAGGACGAAATGAAATGTTAAATGAATAAACGTAATGGAATAAATAGTGGAATGTAATGATTCATTACCATTATTAATCATGTTTGGTTTGTATGATAAGACAATGGAATCATGATAAAATGACTAAAATGTCCAATTAATGATATGAAGTTAATTTAATATGTTAGTTAATGGTAGATTTTTATGTAATTTGATTCCATTACAAGATGAAATGAAAAAAAAGTAGGGGGCCTCTAAGGAATGATTTTAGTGTAATGGGTCATTCCTTGTAATGAATAATTGCATTCCATAAATGTAAACAAACAACATTTTTTCATTCCATCGTAATAATCTTTTACTTTCCCCCTTTGATTACAACATACCAAACACTACGTTATTGTCGATGTTATACAAGGTTACCATATTAGTTTCATATAAATCATTACGTAGTACAAGTATTTCCTATTCACCTAATAAGGTTGAATCTGCTTGTTTAATTAGCGGAGTAAATATTTTCTTGCCAAATGAAACCTAAAGCCTATTTTATTCGACTTGTCACTCGATCATTTATCTAGTCTGAAATATGTTTTGTTCATATCTTTTATATTCATCTTTATCCTGTGTTAACATCAATCATTCTTGTAATCGTGACCATCAACTTGCACAGGTCACAACCAGGATCGTATCAAATATCACGCAATGAAAAACATAAAACCTAGTAATTTTCGTTTTAAGGTTCTCAGCTCACCCCATCTTTCATTCTTGTTGTTGACAACCACTGTCGGTACGGTGGCCACCTGCTGCTTAACACAAGTACCATGCTAATTATGTATGCCATTTTCTATCGATATATGGTTAGGGTAATTTACTTCCAACGCCCGAAAGTCAACTTAGCAAATCAAATTACAAGTTCAAGATAACTAGCGACAGTACTAAACTACTTCAAAATATGAAATAATCCTTGATCTATATACAACAACTTTTGGCTATAGCTTTTTTGTCTTTTTAGACGTTGAAAATTCAAAGACAGATTTCAAATTTAAGTTTGGATTTATTGCTAGCTAAAGTATAAAAGAAAGAGGACCACAAAAGCTTTAAATTTCCACAAACAATAAGTTGCACTGTACTGCCTCTTGCTGTAATACTGCTGCATATTTAGTGTATTGGATCTGATGCAAAATTGACACTTGCTCTTATGATATGTCTTTTTCACTTAACAAAAACCCTTAAAAACACTCAGATCGTCAGATCTTATTCGTTCATACGTACATAAACAAAATTGTATAAAAAATAATTGTTTGAAACCGTTAGTAGGAGAATTTGTATGTTTATTTTATGGGAGTTGATCACTTAAATGTACAACCAGTCAAAACAATGTGTATATAAGTCAAAACAGTGTGTATATATTGACCACGTTTTTTAAGCATAAAAGGGGAGTGTCTCAATCAAAGTTGAATATACAAATCAATTCCTTTTTTTTTTTATACTTAGACATAAGTCTGATTTATGAACACCTTGTAATCGTTAGTCCCAAGTAAATGCACTTTGTCGTTTCGTGTACTTGTACTCATAGCTTCGATCTTGCTAGTTTGTAATACCACAACCATCATTAAAAACAATCTACGCAAACACAATTTCGGTTTGGAATCACCCATATGTTGTATAATTTTGTTTAGTTTAATAGTTGTAAAAGCATTACTTTAATAAAAACTTCATAGGTGTAGCTTAGAATGCTCGGTATCATAACGCCGGAGCCGACGTTATGCTGACTTGGCACGGCGTTGGCCGGCGTTATAATACCTCTATCCGGTGTTGGCCAACGGTGTTGGCCAACGGTGTTGGTTGGCAAGTTAAGCCACCAACGCCCGTTGGTTTCGTTTTTAAAAAAGAAAAAAAATTCAAAACACCCCCTAACGTATACATAACGACTAGTTTTCAAAAAAAATTATTATTTTTAAATACCCAACTTATATATATTACACCACAACTTAACCATTTTCACACACAAAACACAAACACTCTCTACACAAAAACATTTTATTTCACAATGAATCCAAATGAAAGTGATGAAGAACGACATGCCAACGCTTTCGAAGTCGATGACGAAACCGATGTTTACTTTATGACGCAAGCGTACAAGTATCACTGATGAGGTGTCATTTTATACACTATTTTAGAGTCATTTAACCACTTAAATCATGCAAATATGCCCAGATTATGTGCTTAATCGTTTGTTTTCAGATTTTTAGCACTTAGATGACATTTGGAGGAAATACACATGACTTGAGCTCATTTGAAGAAGAAACGGACAAGACTACAGACCTACACCAAATCTCTTGAAGAATCGTGCTCACAGAGTGTGGAGACGGCGTCGCAAGCATAAAGCGACGACGTCGCGATCTTTCTAGTGACGGCGTCAGAAAATTAACGGCGGCATCAGGACGTAACCTACTTAAATCAGACCTAGAAGATTCTACTATGTGACGGCGTCGCGACTATAACTGGACGTCTCGCACAATTTCCCTATATATACAAAACCGAATTTAGGGTTTTAAGTGTGTAACTTTGTATAACTTTTGGGAACCGAACCCTAAGTATTTTATCAGCTTTTAGGCCGTCTTTAGGGCCTCAAAACCCTATTGTAGCTGACCTTAATCAATGTTTACATCAAGTAAGATTGTTTATCTTTAATCATTCAATATGTATATGTATTGTTTGATTGATCTATGTGCTTGCATTCATTATAATATGTTAGCTTAAACCCGTCCCTTGTATTTACTTTATTATGCATGAAAGTTGATTGAAGATCCCTTTTACTGTTGCTTCTTGTGATGAATGTGCGCGTTAGGCTTTAGAAAACTAGCCATAAGATATTAAATTGGCATAGACGTCTAGGGAAACGCGAGAAGTGTAGAAAGGAATACCATCGGTAAAACCAAGTCTTCATACTACTTACCCCAATATGTTGATTCATTCTTAAGAAATTTCAAGTGCATATAATATACTCTTGAGGCCTTGTAATAGTCCCTTCATACTACCTTACTTGTGCGTTGCCTTAACGAATATTAAAATAGACGGCGGGTTCGGTAATTCGTCATGAGTTAGAGAAATACTTACACAGAATCCTACGATTGTGACAAGCAATGTGAATTAGGAGAAGCAATCTAATGAGTAATGCATGATTAAGTAAATACACTATCTTATCATAAAGTTATCACCATTAGTATAGATTATATTTAGTTAATTAATTAGTTAAACAAACCAACCTTTTAAACCAATGATTTTACCTGCTTTCTATAAAATATAAAAATACAAAAATAATCTCCTTTCAATCTCGAGATCTTGGTTTAAGCTCTGTTCAGAGCCTCCAGCCTATGCTCAAGAAAACGATAACATCCTCGAGTCTTGCCTAAACTACCGTACAACGATTAGGTACACTGCCTGAGTTGTAAAACTTCATGTAGAAGTCTTTACGACAACCGCACAACACCAAGTTTTTGGTGCCGCCATGTGGAATAGTTAGGTTTCGAACTTAGTTTAGCTTAGTTCTACTCGCTTAAATCCTTTCAAGTGAGATTTTATTTCCGTTATATTAGCTTTCTTGTAGTCTATCTTTTTTCTTCGTGTATATGTTTTAGTAAATATATTCTCGTCCAACCATCATGGGAGACCAAATCCAATTCGACTCTGGAGATTACTCTAACCTAGCCATGAAGGGTAAAACAAGATCACCATTAAAAACTCCCTGAAGGGGAACAATTGGTACCTCTTTCGATCCGACACCAGCCGTGTGTGCAAAAACGGATGCTCATTCCATGGACTTCGGTCCGAGGATTTAAACCAACACCTCAAGGATTTCTTAAAACTTATGGACTCATTTGACCTTGACGGTGCAAATAGGGAAAGATTGCGCCTGTGTTTATATAGTTTTTCCCTTCGTGATCCAAGTTACAAATGGCTTAAGACGTCTTCCAGCAGATCCCATCTGCCCATAGGGATTGATCTTACAACTGTTTCCTTGCTTAATTTTTTCCACCGGGAAGGACCGCAAAACTTCGCAATGATATCTTTATGTTCCAACAACATCAAGGAGAATCTCTCTCAGAAGCATGGACTCGTTTCAAGGACTTACTCCAAAAAGTCCCTCATCATGGCATCGATCTTTGGCTCCAAGTCCAAATTATTCATGACCATGTCAATCCATTCACAAGAAGAACCATCCGATCAATCGCGGTGTAAGCTTCGTGACTGAAACGCCAAAGAATCCTGCATTATTAGAGGACCTCGCCCTTTATGACAACAAAAGTTAGAACGACCCAAAGGATTTCGCTAAGCCGGTCAAGGCAATCTCTTTGCCTCAAGATGTCCCGAGTACATCGACCGCCGCCTCATCGAGCTGGAAAATCAAGTCCAACGCTTGATGGAAACTTACATTGCTCCTATGCAACCTATTCAAGTGAATAAGATCACTTCCTCATGTGAGATCTATAGTGGTCCACACGACACTCAGTAATGCATGAAAAATCTCGAACAAGCTTTTGTTGAATATGCATCCTCGCGTACCGACGAAGCGGGAGGTAAGTGGTACACTTTCAAGCCCGAGCAAAACAATGTTGGTGACACCTATTATAACACCTCATGTTTTAGGTCATTGTATAACATTATGTAATTCACAATTTATTTTTAGGGTTTTACGCGTTTGCTCTTAAACCGTAAACGTTAAGTTAAATCGCGTAAACTAAAAATGATCATTCAATGTAAACGGGCATTAAACGATTAAATGTTTACATCAAGCAAGTGTTATATGATTATTATGAGGATAATTAATAACTTTGTTCATCTTATTTTTATTGGCTACGTAAAATGCTTACGTTTCGCGATAAAACGCGTTTCGGCATTCCCGGAAGCACGTTAACTTATCTACGCTTCATCAAATACCCAAAATTTATACTCAATACTTAAAGTTTATTTAAAACTTCAAGTATTTATCACTTTATACATATTCATTATGAAGGAATTCAAATCATAACTTGCAATGTACAAGTTATACATTTTTCCAAGTCTATACTACATTATACTTCAAATAATGCAAGAATACATTATATAAATGGTCAAATGCATATCTAACTTATACATATACATAAATTTCGTGTAATATGACTATGAAAGCCAAGATGAGACCAAGAACCATCACAAATATCTTCCTAAAAGATCTAGCATGCAACTTGATCTCATGACTAGCCAAATTTATCCAAAGTGAGCTTCCACTTCCTTTCCTAATCCTTCCACCTTGCATACTTCCACTAGACATAATAAATATCTTCATGAGTCCCCAAGTAGTATATATAAGCATGCACATGTGAGCTAGGGACTCATACACTTCACCTCTTTACAAGAAAAAAATCACAAAACTCTCCTTTGTTCTCTCTACATCCCACGGCTCAAAACCCTTAACATACACAATCCATTGCTTGATTTTCTATCATTATACAAGCATACACACATCATATCTAAGGTATTCTAAGAAGGTTTCAAGAGTTGGATAACCATTTGCAAGGAACGGAATCAAGAAAAAGGAAGAAAGGTTACATGGGAAAATAGGGTTTTCCACCTTAATTTCAAGCCAAGGTTGTTAATCACAAGGTGTGATTGTTATTCTCATCTCTAATCATCCACACAAGGTTATATATAAAGCTTAATTTCAGTTGCATAACTAAGATTTATGTGTTCATTCATGTGTTTTTAATTTTTTTTATTTTTTTAATTTAGCTAAATCATCATTTAGGGTACTTTTGAATATGTAAAATGAATATTTACTTATGATCATGGTTTTGTACACTTATTTATATATTATATGAATGTTAATATGATGTTAGAATGGTAGTATAACTCTTGTACACACTTGGTTAAGTATAACATGTTTATGCACAAATTTTAGGGTTTTAAAAGATTTACTTAATAAATTACAAGTAAAAATGGTAAAATAACATGTTAATCTTGTTATCTTGGACTCACATGAGCAAAGTATGAACTAATGAATTTATTATATGTAAGACATAACATATAATTGTTGTAAAGTAGTTGTAACTAAGTGTTGAATCTAAATGGTACAAAAATCATTCTTAAAACATATCTAAATCACAAAACCTCAAAGTTTCTGTTTTGGTTCGACTTTGAAAGTACCCATATTATGTTTTATAAATATAGTACATCTCATGAGGATTCCAAAATGATAAGAAACTCGAAAATCCGAATTATAACGAAGAAGATACGCTAGTTACGAGTTTACGACGCTAAATACTTTATAAAACAAATTTTATAAAAAGTTACTATTCATGGCAGAAACTTATACTTTGTAAACATCAATAATATGATAAAACTTTCAATTACGAGAACGTGTTCGAAAGAATCGCTAAAAACGGAGCTATAACGAATAAGATACGACAAAAACGGGTTTTACGTTAATTAAAAGTATAAAAATAATTTTATAGCTGTTGTGAACAGTAAAAACACTATTCATCACAGAATCTCAAAAACCTAAAAATGTGATTTTATGATCACTCGTCTTAATACGAAAGCGTGGGCGTAAGAAACGCGAGAAACGGACTTAAAACGACAAAGTTATGTCATTTTTACTAAAGGCGTAATTATAAACGTTTTTACTTTATAATTGCGATTTCACTTACACGATTAGATGGTGATATAGCTATATAGAAATATATATGTTATTAGTTATCAAAGTGTTATATTACTAGGGAATTTCATAATGAGGCTTCTTCGGATGGCGTATTGACGAGTTGTTGGATTTACGATTTAAAGTGTCCTAAATCCTCGTACGTCGTGTCATGACCTCTTAATTATGATAGCCCGAACGATACCACAATGATAACTATATAGGATTATATATGGTAGTTGTTAGATGATCCGTCCAAACTACACCTTGAAATATATATAATATATAATAAAATATAAAATATATATAATAAGAATAGTCTAAAAGCAAAATCAATAAAACCGAGAAGTAGTATAGAGTGTTCCCGGGTCGTTTATCCCCAACGAGGCTGGACTGGAGAATCGATACAGTCGAAGATTTGAGTTTGAAGGAGAGAGTTGATTTGAGAGTGAGGAAAGTCAAATTAAACAATAACCAACAAAAACGTTTAAGAAAATCCTAAAAATTACGAAATTAAGCTGAAAAACGGGAGCACGAATCCCGAACAAAGGGGGAAAAACCTAAAATCTTTAAAATTTACCCTACGAAGAAATTTTCACTTCTAAACTACTCTAGGGAACAAATAACGAAGAATGAAAAAGACTAGACCGAAAACGGAGTTCGTTTGACCCAAAAACGAGTCAACTCTATAGTAGACGCCATTGTGTTGTAACGATATCCATGAAGTTGCACCTCGTGCTTCCGCCTTGGCGGGGTGTGACATCCATGGTTGTGTATAAAAAGAAAGTTTATCTACCTTTCGGTATTAATATCGGGATACCCGGGAAATGATATCGATGTTTTTTTAGAACCGTTGGTTGATGATCTACATACCTTATTCGAGACAGGGGTTGATATGTATGATGCTTCCACAAAAGATAACTTTAATCTACGTGTCGTTGTGTTATGGACAATAAATGATTACCCTGCACTTGGTACATTATTTGGCTGCCCGTACAATGGATTCAAAGGTTGTGTAGTATGTGGGAAAGATACAAACTATGTTAGACTTTCTGCCTCATCCAAGCAAAGTTATGTTGGTCGCAGACCATATCTACCATATAACCATCCGTTCAAAAAGCAAAAGAAGGCATTTAATGGACAACAAGAATTTCTCTAGGCTCCAATTCCAATGACCGGGGAACAAATATACAACGAGGTAAAACATATTGAAAATAAGTGGGGAAAAGGAAAACGAACAAACAATAATGCATCAGAAAACCAAGAAGATACGAGAGGCAGAGGTGGTAAGATTCAAAAGCAGAAAAGAAACACAACAGAAGAAGAGGGTAGTTCAAGCCAAGTAAACGGACAAAACGGTGTGTATTGGAAGAAATTCAACATTTGGTATCGAAAACTTAAGTATTGGAGGCATAATCCTGTTCCACATTGTATTGATTTTATGCATGTAGAAAAGAATGTTGCTGAGAGTATAGTCGGAACTCTGCTACATGTTCCGGGAAAGACGAAAGATGGATTGAATGCTCGATTGGATCTGGCTGAGTTGGGGGTAAAACCAGAGTTGTTTGCTATGCAAGATGAAGACAAAACAACACTACCTCCAGCAGGTTACACATTAACGAATGCTGAAAAAGACATCTTTTGTGAAACGTTACACAACATCAAGGTACCAGAAGGCTATTGTTCAAATTTCTCTAGTTTGGTCAACCTAAAGGATAGGAAGCTCATTGGCCTTAAATCGCATGACTATCACATGCTAATGCAAGAGTTTTTGCCCATTGCAATACGTTCAATCATGCACCCACCCACACGATATGCTATTATCAGGTTTTGCTTTTTCTTTAAATCGATATGTAGCAAAGAAATCATATTGAAAAAACTAGATAAGATGCAAGCAGAACTGGTAGTGACACTGTGCCTACTCGAGAAGTTCTTTCCTCCGTCAATTTTTATTATTATGATACATTTAACTGTGCACCTAACTAGAGAGGTAAAATTATGTGGTCCCATATGCTTTCGGTAGATGTATCCCTTCCAAAGATGTATGAAGGTTATTAAAACAAAAATAAACCAGAGGGATGCATTGCTGAGGAGACTATTACGGAAGAAACAATAGCGTTTTTTAGCGAATATCATAAATCCATGGAAACTATTGGTATCCCACCTGGTAAACATGAAAATTATGAAAATGAGGAAGGAAAGCCATTGTCGGCCGGCAAATCAAGTGAAGTTTCTGCGGAACTCTTTCAGAAAGCACATTTGTATGTAATACAGAATACAGATGAAATTGTACCGTATATCGAGTAAGTATTACTAACACATGTCTATTTCGTTACTTAAAATGTTCTATCAAATATAATAATCAAAGACATTGTTTCAGGCGACACAAGCAAGTTTTGAAAACAGAAAACCCGGGTAAACGAATAGCATTTCTGGAAAATGAGCACAGTAAATCTTTTGCTAAGTGGTTACGCGAAGAGGTAATTAATCGTATGTTATTTATAATTGTTTGTTTGTTGTTCCTTAAATTTGAAGCTAATATATACGTGTAATGAAATTCAGGTGGAGAGAGAGTTAGCGATCGACAAAGAAAGTGTATCAGAAACTGTAAGGTGGATATCATATGGACCACGCGCCACAGTAGTGAAATACGATGCATATAACATCAATGGGTATACCTTTCGTACGAAATGTCATGATGGCAAAGTTTACCAGAACAGTGGGGTTAGTGTTGAGGCAATCGATCTGCACATATCTAAAGAAGTTGCAACCACAAGACAAGCATACTATTATGGTGTTTTACAAGAGATATGGGTACTAGATTACCGTTTCAGGCAAATTCCTCTTTTCAAATGTGATTGGGTTAATCACAAATCTGGTGGTGTGAAACGCGATAAACTTGGGTATACATTGGTCGACCTGAATAATTTAGGCCACAAGGTTGATCCGTTCGTATTAGGCTCACAAGCACTACAAGTGTTTTATGTGAAAAACCCGGTAGATAAAAAATTGTCTATTGTCTTTAAGACACCTCCCAAGAATTACAAAGATACGTATGACGAAGTCGATGAGGAATTTAGTACCGTCATTCACCATCGCAATGATAACGTATTGCCTCTTGTAGATCAACGTGACTTGGCTAATGAATCACGAGATGACTACTATCGAAAGGACTGTGGAGGTGTTGTGATACGAAAATCCAAGTGAACCATGTCATGCTCAAGTTGTCATGCAAATACTCTTGTGAATGATTTCATTTTATCTATTAATTTTTTACATCCTGTTTGGTTTATATGTGTGTACTGCTGAACTCATTTAGTACTGCCAGGCAATAGTTAGTGCTGCCAGGCATGTCAGCTGTAATGGTTGTTTAGTGTTAATAATGTTCAGTTTGTGTCTGTGAATTAAGGTTATGATAAGTATGAAGGATGTATGGAAGTTTTGCTGGATAATCCTAATTAATGAAAGTTATGATGTTTATTAAAGTTCAGGTGTTGTTTAGTCTTAATAATGTTTAATTTCTGTCTTTGAATTAAGGTTATGATAAGTATTGTATGAAAGTTTTGCTGGATAATCTGAATGACAGTTATGATGTTTAGAACTGGTTAAACTAGTTCATACTGCTAGGTTAAACCTAATACTGCTAAGGTAAGTTAAAACGGCTAAGCTAAGAACTGAACTGATACATTAATTAATGATAACACACATTAATTCATTCCACCCACCACCGCCTAACTATCCCTCTACCCCCTTAAACTCTTCCACCCATTCATAACACACATTAATTCATTTCACCCACCAAAATCGTTCAGCTACAGTAATCCCTAACACTTTTTCATAAACCCTAATTTCAAACATGGCAAATCAGAACGGTAACTTTATTATCTTCTTTTTTT
This sequence comes from Tanacetum coccineum, assembly GCA_026074375.1. Lineage (NCBI taxonomy): Eukaryota > Viridiplantae > Streptophyta > Magnoliopsida > Asterales > Asteraceae > Tanacetum > Tanacetum coccineum. Next base: position 22,706 of record BQNB010021149.1, on the reverse strand, counting down.
TCCTTATTTCCTTTTTTGCTTATTTTTTAGCTTCTCTGCTAATGTGTGTCCATTATATGTTTTTTTTCAAGCTTAACTGCTCATATGTGTTGCTGTGTGTTGCTTATCTGCTCATGTTTCTTAGAATGATAACCTTTTTCGAATCCCCTTATATTCTTAAACACATATATAGCAGTTTAGGGGTGTTTGGATTAAAAAATTAGACCCATATGCATTAGCCACATTATGAAGGAGTGTTTGGGAATTCATTGTGAAAACCAAATAACTGATTTTGATCTTGCTAAGGATATTAGGATAGGTAGCAACCCATTCCTCAGGCCATACCCACACACCATTTTGCTGTCAACATTAGTCAGAGCTTTAATTGAAAAGACTTCCTTAAGTATGCATAGCTCAGACTTTGTTGTTAACTTGCAGAAAACATTGTTGTGAATTTAGATAGTAGCTCAGACAACAACAACTCAGACTCATATAGCACTTCTCAAATTAGCACTTCCGAGGAGATAGATTATGACTCTCCAGAACCACCTAAGAGTTTGCTCAAATGGTACCACTATTTGTCAGATGAGTACAAGGACAATGGCAGGTTTTGGGGTTCAAAATCAGGATGTAATGAAAGTGATGTAAAACCTTCTTGGAAAGACATTAAAAAGGCCTAAAGCAAGTATTTGGGCAAAAAGCATAAGCATCTAGGCATTCGTCTAAAGGGCTAAAGTAAGAAGCATATGGGTCGAAGGCTAAGCTAACAAGCATCAACAAAAACACTTATTGTCAAAAGCCCTATACCAAATAACAAAATGTAGTACTTGGGCCTAGCAAATGCTAAAACCAGGGGAAAATTTAAAACTAATTAAAGGCAAGACCTTTTGGGAATGAAAGAAACAATGACTTTAGCTGAAGATAAGATAGGGAAGAGGAAGCTTTAGTCAGTGGATCGTTGAAAGTTTAATCTACTTTATGATGTTATGATTTTTGGTCCTTGATGTAATGGTAGTAGATGTAATCTACAATAAAACAAAATGGCTTGTAACATGAATTTAAAATGTTAGAATGGTATATATATATTAGGTTAATGAAGTAATGATGTTATCTTCTATATTGTGTATCTGCTTAGTTTGATTGAATAAATGATATGTGTTTAGGTATAGGAATACTAATCTACTTAAATTAATTTCTTTGCAGAAATAATTGACCATTAGCTTTCAGAACAGCGTCAGATGACAAGAGATGGGCAGCAAAAAAAAGGGCAAGTGATTCAGTATTTAATGAGCCATCATTCACACAAGGGATTGGTAGATTCTTATGGATGTGACACAATTGAGGAATATCTAGAATGGAACTACTTTCCAAGCACAGACAATGAAAGCATAAACATGGAAACCACAGACAAGGATTGCATTGATGACTCTAACTCTGCAATGTCTAAAGGTAAATATGTACCAGTTTGCAAGAAAAACAAACCAAACATTAAATAGCCCTGTACCAGTTCACAGGAATGTGATTGCTGGGACTAAGCAAGTGTTACTGACATGTATGATATTGAAAAGAAAATGGGAGCCAAGAAAATCAAAAATTGTGCAGATAAGGCAAAGGGAAAAGAAAGGTGTCATGAGGAAGCAGATCATGTTATAACATGTTTTAAGATGATAGCTTTTGTTTGTGTGTTTGTTTAGCAAACAAACTTTATGGTTACATATGTAAAGGAGAACAAATCATGTACTTTTTAAAACCTTATGAAATTTGATGTATTGGTCTGTTTGGTTTATGATGTTATTGTCTGGTTTGTGTGTTATTGCAGCTTGCACATTGCATAAGCAAAGGGAGAAAAAGCCACGGTTTAATAAGCAGTTTCTATAAGCACTCTTTAAGTTACTAGCAAAAAACAATAAAGCTTAAACTTCTATATTAAACAGGAATGCATAACATTAACGAATAGTTTTACTTGTGGCAAGATGTAAACACGTTGACTTCCCCGTAAGGGAGGTCGCCGGTTTGATTCTTGCTCGAGTGTAACATCTTTTTTTATAAGTATTTTTTAAGCTACTTGCCAAAAACAATGAAGCTTAAACATCTATATTAAAACAGAAATGCATTACATTAACGAATAGGTTGCTTTGGCAAGATGGTAACCAACTTGACTTCTGTAAGGGAGATCACGGGTTTGGTTCTTGCTGGGGTGTAAACATCCTTTTTATTTCTTGTTTATTGAATATATTGGTTTTTTTGGGTATTTAGTCACATACAACTAAGCATAAAGTGACCAAAAGTGTTAATAAGTGTGACCATATAGTGTTTAAAGTGACGAAATGTCTATTTTGTGTGACTATTGATCATCAAATGGCCACATGAATTTGATGTTTGTGTGACCTTTTGTAATATTTAGCCACACAAAGCATGTTTGTTTTGGGTATTTAGTCACATACAACTAAGCATAAAGTGACCAAAAGTGTTAATAAGTGTGACCATATGGTGTTTAAATTGAAGAAATGTGTATTTTGTGTGACTATTGATCATCCAATGGCCACATGAATATGAAGTTTGTGTGACCTTTCTTGTAATTATTTTTTTTCTAGCCACAACAAAGCATGTTTGTTTTGGGTATTTAGTCACATACAACTAAGCATAAAGTGACCAAAAGTGTTAATAAGTGTGACCATATGCTGTTTAAAGTGAAGAAATGTGTATTTTGTGTGACTAATGTTTATCCAATGGCCACATGAATTTTATGTTTGTATGGCCATTTGTAATATTTAGTCACACAAAGCATGTTTTTTTGGGTGTTTAGTCACATACAATTAAGCATAAAGTGGCCAAAAGTGTTAATAAGTGTGACCATATGGTGTTCAATTGAAGAAATGTGTATTTTGTGTGACAATTAATCTCCAAAGTGTCACAAGAATTTTATGTTAGTGGTGCCCTTTTGTAATATTTTAGTCACCCAAAGCATTTTGTTATTGGATATTTAGTCCATATAATTAAGCATCAAGTAGCCAAAAGTGTGACCATATTGATTAAAAATTGAAGACATATGTATTTGTGTGACTATTTGATCATACAATAACCTAAAAATGTTAAAACCATAGGTTCGAGTAAAAAAGCTAAGATTGTAGAATCTAAAAATGTTAACCACTCGGAACCCAATCAAACTTGGGGATCCAATGCAATAGATATTACATCGCCTTCTTATCTTGTCATGACAGGTTGTCAAGATTGTACTCTGGTATCTGGACTCTGGATGTTCAAAACACATGACACGGAATCACTCTCAGCTCATGAACTTTTTTAGTAAATTTCTGGGTACTGTTAGATTCCGGAACGACCAGATTGCAAGGATTATGGGGTATGGTGACTATCATATGTGAAATATTGTTATCTCAAGGGTATACTACATTGAGGGGCTTGGACATAATTTGTTTTCGGTTGGACAATTTTGTGATGTGGATCTTGAAGTTGCATTTCGGAAAAACGCTTGCTTCATTCATAATTTAGAAGGTGTTGATCTACTTTCGGGGTCCCATGACACAAATTTGTACACAATTTCCCTTGATGACATCCTTCGATCATCTTCGATTTGTCTTCTATCTAAAGCATCAAAGACTAAGAGCTGGTTATGGCACCATCGATTATCACATCTCAACTTCGGTACTTTAAACAAGCTAGCTAAAGACGGTCTTGCACGAGGAATTCCTAGACTTAAATTTCAGAAAGATCATTTGTGTTCAGCATGTTCATTAGGAAAAAACAAGAAATCCTCTCATCAACCTAAAGCTGAAGACACTAACCAAGAGAAACTAAATCTTTTGCATATGGATTTGTGTGGCCTGATGCGCGTGGCTAGTATTAACGGGAAAATGTATATCTTAGTGATAGTCGACGATTACTCAAGATTTACGTGGGTCAGATTTATGAAGACAAAAGATGAAGCACCTGCAGCCATCATCAAATGTATCAAAAACATGCAAGTTCGTTTGAAAGCCACTGTCCGGAATGTTCGAACAGATAATGGAACCAAATTTGTCAATTAGACACTTCATGAATGGTATGAAAATATTGGCATCACGCATCAAACTTCTGTAGCTCGCACTCCTTAGCAGAACAGTGTTGTCAAAAGGCGAAATTGGACTCTTGTAGAAGTTGCTTAAACTATGCTGATATTTTCTAGAGCTCTATGATTTCTCTGGGCCGAAGCTATCAATACTGCTTGTTACACCTAAAACTGTTCTTTGATACGCCACCGATACAATGAAACTCCATACGAGCTTATGCAAGACAAGAAACCGGACTTATCATTCTTTCATGTATTTGGTTCACTGTGTTATCCTACCAATGACCATGACGATCTGGGTAAATTTGATGCAAAAGCAGACACTTGGATTTTTGTTGGTTACACGCCTACAAAGAAAGCGTTCAGAATCTACAACAGAAGGACCCGGATAATTACTGAAACAATTCATGTGACGTTCGAGGAGCTAACAGCTATGGCTTCTGAACAATTTAGTTCAGGACCCGGGCTTCAATATATGAGTCCTGCTACATCCAGTATAGGACTCGTGTCAAACCCTGTTTCTTAATAACCTTGTATTCCACCAATAAGAGATGACTGGGATCGTTTGTTTCAACCAATGTTTGATGAATACTTTAATCCTCCACTAATTGTTGTATCTCCAGTTCAAGAAGCTCCCGCTCCAAGAGCTGAAGTATTAGCTGATTCTCCCATGTCTACATCAATTGACCAGGATGCTCCATCAACAAGTATTCCAACATCACAAGAACAAGAACATTCTCTAATCATTTCTTAAGGTTTTGAAGAATCACCAAAAACACCAACATTTCATGATGATCCTCTTAATGAATCTCCTAATGAAGACTCGAGTTCTCATGGATCATCATCTAATGTGAGGCAAATCCATACTCCATTGGAACACATTGGTAGATGGACTGGTATGTGTTTAATTACACATACCTTTGACCACTAAAACCAGACTTAATTGACCAAAAACGTACCAAAAATACATTGTATTTGTATGTTTTGCATTTGTATTATGCAGGTAATGGATATCTAAGAAAAGGACAAAAATCGAAGCCAAAATGACAAAACCGAGCACGATAACGGAAAGACCATGAGAAGTCAAAAAAGACAAAGTCAAAGTCAACAAAAAGTCAAAGTCAAAGTCAACCCCGGGAAGTGGCATTGGAAAAAGCATCGAAAATCGAACCCGAAAACCTAAATTGTCAAAAGTGGGCCCACCCGTACCCACCTAGTAAGCCCGGGTCAGCCCACTTATACTTTATAAGCCTTAAGCCTTAATAAAAGGGCCAAGTCCTTTATTTATAACAACCGGCCCATAACAAGCCCAAACCAATTCCCTTTATAACAAGCCCGTTTACCACAACCCCCTTTTTAATTTAACACCGTTAGTCCTTTAAGGACTGAGGGTGTAAACTCACTTATATCCTTGAGGAGCCAAACTTGGCAAATCACCAAAACTTCATCACTACAAAGGGCCATCATTGCAATTACATACTACACTTTAAGGGACCAAACTTGCCAAATCTACAAACTTTAGCCTGCACCAAAACCAAAACACTGTACATCTTCCTCCTTTCCTGCCAATTCCCTTTGGCACTATTCACCTATTGTTTTCTCTCCACTCCACTACAAAA